>CAUYPK010045531.1:0-107255 GCA_963574355.1 Loris lydekkerianus
AACAGAACAGAACAGGACAGGACAATTTTGTGGAATTCTGTCTCTGTTTCTGCTAAAATCACCTGCAGAAGACAGGCTGTTCTGAGTTCAAATGTCTTTGCTGCTGGAGTGTGTATTCGGATGCTTTCTGGGTTTGTGAGCAGTGTCACAAAACAAAGCAAAAGCAAATCCTTTACTCATGGGTGGCCTCCTATGGTTGCCCAGGGAGACAGGGGGGTGTGGCTTCAGAATATTTAGAAGTGAGCCGTTTGGCTTTTGTTTGCGTCCTTGTGGTCTCAGCTCGCCTCAGTGGTGTTGATGTGTGTTCTTCAACCTTCTCTCTTGGTACAGCTCAAATTCTCCAGGTTACTTACTAAATTTCCATCTTTTAATTCTCCTTCTGGATGGGAGCCTCTGTGGAAAGCTGGCTTCAGTCCGCCATCTTGTATCCTCCCCCTCAGAAACACTTTAAAATCAAAAGACCATGGTTCCTTATCTGAAACTGTTGGGGCCAGATGTATTTCAGAGTTTACAATTATTTCCAATTTTAGAAAGGTCACATACAGAGTATGACACATACTCTGTAACATTACCAACCTTTAAGGGACTTGGGGCAACACCCCATACTCAAACATATTCATATTTCAGCCTCATGTCAATTTAGTTCTGATTTTATTGCCAAATAAATTGAAGTCAGATCACATTTTGCTGGTAAGTTAACACTTTTGGGTATTTAAAACTGTTAATAGTAGACTATGCACCTATATGATGTAATTCAAAAGAAAAAGTTATCTCATAGCTTCCTAAGAACATATCTAATTGCACTGAGATAATATTAGAGTTCTATAAAAACAACAGTAACAGAAATAGCAGCAGCTACCACTTTACTAAGCACACTATACAACAAGCACTATGCCAAGTGCTTTGCACTGATTATCACAGTCAACACTAAAACCAACCCTGAATAGTACTACAGATCGAGTATCCCCTATCTGAAATGGCTGGGACCAAAAAGTGTTTTGGATTATTTCAGAGTTTAAAATATTTGCATCATCTCTAATTCAAAAATATGAAATCCAAAATGCTCCAATGAGCATTTCCTTTGAGCATAATATTTAAGCATCATCACAGTGCTCAAAAAATTTTGAATTACAGGCCAGGCATTGTGGTTCAACCTGCAATCCTAGCACTGTGGGAGGCCAGGAGGTAAAAAAAAAAACAAAGCCACACGCGGTCATGTACACCTGTAGCCCCAATTATGCAGGTGGCTGAGATAGGAGAATTGCTTGAGCCCAGAAGTTTGAGGTTACAGTGAGCTATGATCATACCACTGCACTTGAGCCCAGAATTTTGGATATTCAAGGTACTATTTTCATCTTACACATAAGGTAAACAGCTCGTCTAAAATATTTAACATGAATCTAATTAAATCGTTAGACTTAATTTCCAGTTTACAAGAAATGAAGGGAGAGGAAAACAAGTTAAACAACAATGATGAAAAGACAAGACAAATCCAGAATGTGGGGCTTTGCCAAGACAATTGGCCTGGTCCTAATGTTACAGAAAGTTTTAGATTTTAAAAGTCGTCATAAAATGAGCTCCCTACCAAAAGACCTAAGAATGTTACTTTAAGGATCTCATGTATAATCAAAATAAATGAATATATTTCTATGTAAAATACAGAATCAGACTGGGAATGTTGGCTCACAGGTGTAATCCTAGCACTCTGGGAGGCCGAGGCAGAAGAATCCCTGGTGCTCAGGAGTTCAAGACTAGTCTGAGCAAGAACAAGACCCCATTTCTACTAAAGATAGAAAAAATAAGCTGGGCATTATGGCAGCCACCTGTAGTCCCAGCTACTTGGGAGGATTAGGCAGGAGGATCACTTGAGCCCAGGAGTTTAAAGCTACAGTTAGCTAGGTTAATACCATGGCACTGTAGCCTGGGCAAAAAGTGAGACTCTGTTTCAAAAAACCCAAAACAAACAAATAAAAAATACATACATATATACATATGTATGTGTGTGTGTGTGTATATATATACATATAACTCAGAATTTGGAATAACAATTGTTTAGTAAAAATTGGTAAGAATTAAGTTATTTATTTTTTTTTTAGAGACAGAGTCTCACTTTGTCACCCTAGGTAGAGTGCTGTAGCATCACAGCTCATAGTAGCCTCCAACTCCTGGGTTTAGGCAATTCTCTTGCCTCAGCCTTCCAAGTAGCTGGGACTACAGGCGCCTGCCACAATGCCTGGCTATTTTTTTGTTGTTGTTGCAGTTTGGCTGGGGCTGAGTTTGAACCCACCACCCTCGGTATATGGGGCTGGCGCCCTACTCACTGAGCCACAGGCACCGCCCAAGAATTAACATTTTTTAGATGTTACAGTTATTTCCCATTTTCAACAGCATAAGGCAGGAGTGGTAATCATGTGGCCACCTCTCATTTTTTGTACAGCCCAGGAGTGAAGAATGGTTTTCACATTTTTAAATGGCTACCATGGAGACAAAAGTGACTCCATATTGGATAATAATCTGCCATGCTGACTTCTGATTAACCCCAGTCCAGGAATACCTCCTGATTTCTGCTTTATTTACTGTCCTTAGCACAAGAACATGTACTCACCATAAACTCTGCTCTAGATAAAAGCAACCTTGATGTTACCACATGAATTATAGAGTCTGATGGGCCCAGCTCTTTCCACTGTGTCACTCTGTTTGTCAGACATGACGTGCGTAGCATTCATGCCTGTTCTGGAAGACTGCCTTCAACTCTTCCACAAACTTCCCATACACCCCTTCCTTATGGGATCAGATCCCTGAGTCTGGGGAGTAACAGTGCAGAGATCTGTGTTGCTGTTGCCCAAGACCACGCTTCTGCCTCTAAGTTTCTGCCAATAAATCTGATTTGTATGCCTTGTTCTTTGGTTTTTCTGCTTCTTCTGCTTTTGAGGGTAGTTTTGGGTATACAGCCCATCCATGCAATGTTTTTTCTTTTGTTGTTTTTGAGATGAGATCTTGCTATATTGTCCAAGTTGGTTTTAAACTCTTGGGCTTAAGGGATCCTCTTACCTCAGCCTTCTGAGTAGCTGGGATTACAGGCATGAGCCACCACACCTGGCTTTAAATGGTTACATTTTAAATGATTATGTAATTTTGGACTTGGCCTACAAAGTCAAAAATATTTATTATCTGGTCCTTTAAGAAAAAATTAACTGCCAATTTATAGACTATGGTACACCATTATTTTAGAATAAACCTATATGCATACATCACACCATACATACATTTTCTATGTTTAATTTTATTCCTATACTACTAACATTTGGAATCCTGTTTTTTAAACTAAAATGCCTAAATGGTGAAGCAAGGTTAGCACTGGCAACTGTCCAGTGTATACTTATTTTTATTTCACAGTACAAAGAACAGATGGTTTTTATGTCAGTTTCAGAACTCTGTTTCCATTGTGGGTTCAACTCCCAACACTCTCTTCTTTGGAATTTAAAATTCAAAATGTAAGTACCAAAGCAATTAAAGAAGAAAAGTCCTACTAAGACATTTGGTTTAAATCTCTTATAAATAAGCTGGGTTTTACCTATTTTTAATTATTAAAGGCACATTAAAGAACTCTAGGATTCCATGAACATTACGAAATAAAATTTTGGTTGATGTATTGCTAACTATACACATTAATAACCAAGAAATTAAAAAACAATATTGCATGCATAATATAACCTAAAGTAAAATAATTAATCACAAGGAAGACTCAGATGTTCCTAAAAACTGTATTTAGCTAATCAAATAGAAAAAAAAATAATTAAATCTTACAAGCAAGAGAAATGTGTTTTTTAAAAAAAGGATGGTATATTTATACAATTGAATTCTAATCAGCAGTAAGAATGAACTGCTGATAAATATAAAATGTAAGAACATGGATGGATCTGAAAAACATTATGCTGTGTGAAAAATGCCTGACATCAACTATTACTGAATAGTTGCATGGTGGGAAAACTTCAGAATAGTGCTTAGCCAGGAAGGGATACAATGGAACTTTCTGGGACAATGGTTATGTTAGGTCTGCACAGGTTACACAGGTGTATGCATTTGTCAAACTTAAATGAATACTTAAGATGTATGTATTTCATTATGAATAAATTTTGTATCAACAAATATTAGACCCTGGTCAATTAAATGCATGCTTAAATATTCATGGAGAAGTACCCTGGTATCTGTGGTTGGCTTAAAATAGACATACACTCACAAAGAATTAACAAATAGAACAGAAAGATGGACTGATCCATAATAAAATAACTTGTAAAGTACCAAAAGGATACTGCGTAATATAGTAACATGTTAATGGTAGTAGAACCTAGATGGAGAGTGTGTATTTGTTCACCGTGAAATTCTTACAAATCTGCGGTATATTTCAAATTTTTCATAGCAAAATGTTAAAGGGTTAAAAACTAAAAACAAAAACCAATCAACCAAACTTCTGAGAGTTGATATCAAACAGTTATAATTAAAGGATAAGTAAATAAAGCTCACTGAGTCATAAATTATAGCCAAAGGCAGCATCATTAATCGTGTTGGCCACTTTGCTATGCTTGTTGCCGAGTTACGAGAACAGATGTGTGGGACACAGTGAATCATTCATCCATAAATCCCGCTGATCAAGAAACCAACCCAAGAAGCACGACAAGCCAAGATGTACCCCCTCACTGACCTTTTGTATACCCACAGACTGGCGAATGTTCAGCTTTCTTTTTCTCTGAAAGGTATCCAAGTCCCATAATTGTGCTGTATCAGAAGAGGTAGTGATGGCGTATTTCCCTGACGCATGCACAGAGATGGAAAACACAGATGACTCGTGTCCTCTCATCCAGCTAACGAGCTCCTTGGTGACTGTGGTGAAAAGAAAAATTGTTACTCAGGTGAAACATAATATATCTGTAAGAAATATTACATGTAAACGGTATACATAAACGGATTCAATTGATGGCTAGATATGACACCTGAGGCACTTTTATTAATATCTACAAAAACAGAAGTCTGTAGCTAGTTGACAAAGTATAAGGTGGGACATATTAGTAACATACGTATCACAGAGATACCAGGAGATGAGGGTGACAAAGGGCTTGATGAAGAATAGGCTTGAACATGATGCTAGTGAGTTTGAGCTTTCTCTACATAATTTTATGTAGAAAAGTAACATGTCTGGGCTGGTTACAGTGGCTCAAGCCTGTAATCCTAGCACTTTGGGAGTCCGATGGGGAACAACTGCTTGAGGCCAGGAGTTTGAGACTAGCCTGAGCAAGAGTGAGACCTTGTCTCCCTAAAAATAGAAAAATTGGTTAGGCATAGTTGCTTGAGAGACTGAGGCAGGAGGATCATTCAAGCCCAGGAGTTTGAGGTTGCTCTGAGCTATAATGATGACACTGTGCTCTAGTGTACCAGACAAAGTGAGACCCTGTTTCAAAAAAACCCCCAAAGTAAAGTACCCTATCTGGCCTGTGTTTTACAAAGAGCACTGTAATAATCCAAGTAAATGATAAACTAAACTAAACTAAAAAAGCAGCAATGGAGACAAGAAAAAATTCAGGAGTTATGAAGGAGAAATAACAAAAAGCTTAGTAATCAAGTCAGTGCGCTGAGATGAAGGAGGAGTTAAGATTGCAGAGGTTTTGCTTTAGTTATTAAGCGGATGGTGACACTACTAAGTGTGTAAGAAATACATAAGAAGAAACAGAGTTAGCAGGATGGAGAAAAGATAATAAATCTGACTTTTAAAATTGATTGAGATGCTTATAAGTGTAACCAGAGAAAATGGTTTAATAGGGAAAACACCAGAAACTATTCAGATAATGACCATCGGGTGGTGAAATTATAGGCCATTTTTATTTTCTTTTTAACTTTTCTATATGTTTTCAAGTTTTCAATGGTAGGCGTATTTTACTTTTATGATCAGAACTTTTCCTCCAGAAAGACTGAATTGAGGACAATCGTCAAAAAGCAAAATATAAGCCTTGAAAACATTAAGATACAAAGTAGGTCAAAACTGGAGGGAACAGACAAATCCCTCAGGGAAACAGTAGTGATGTCCAAACACCAGTCTAAAACCTGGCATTACTTAATGATCTATGTTTCATTGCTCTGCAGTGAAATGAGAAAAATAACAATACTATAGTAAGTTTTTCATAAAGTCAAATTTAAAGTACCTGTATACTCGAGTATAAGCCGAGTGCTGAGTTTGGCTTATACTCGAGTATATAGGTACTATCCTCTAATCTAGTATTATATCCCTCTAAGTTTCTTTATGTTAGAGAAAAAATTCCTTGTTTTATGAAATTATATATATTTTTTCAATGTCAATTAGCAAAATTAAAAGCTGACAAACCATGTAGGTTCCTCTACTTCTTTTTAAATCAGGTTAAAAATCCTTACAACCAGTGACAGAATCCAGAAGAGACTACTAAGAAGCAGCTAAAAGATAGGAGGAGAAAGGAGAGAAGTAACAGAGAGAAAGGTTCTTAAAGACCTACGGCTTTATTAAAGGTACTAGTAAGTAGGATGAAAGGTATGAAGGGGATTTAAAGAACCTGGAGTTACTAAAGGCCTTGGAGATGGAAGTCACAGTAACATGGGTCAGGGAGCTAGAGTCAGAATTCAAAAATGGATGCTGTGAGGAAGCAGGATTTGGCAGAGAGGGTAAAGAAAGGGAGGTGGCGAGGGAGCTAGGGAGGTAGAGACGGCATCTGGGGAAGGGACTTCAGTGGGAGGGGGTCAGTAAGACAGAAAAGGCTGGACATACGGAAGTAAGAAGAAGAGAATGGTGGAATCAAAGGAACGCAATCACAGGTGAATATAAAGACTTAGTTTTTCAGAAATTTTGTCATAGCGCTATTTGTAATACCAAAAATTGGAAACAGTTTAAAAGTCCAACAATAGAGAACAGGTTAAATAATTATGCTATTGTAAACATCTATACAGTAGAATTTAGGCATTGGTTTTATATATACCATATGAATTTTTAGTAAGGTGAAAGTGATTCCACAAAACAATACAGACAGAATATTATTAGAATATTTTTAAAAAGTATGTATGTAGGACACAGACATCATGAAAACACCAGCTGTGCCCCTGGACTTTACTGACAGCCACCTTTTCTCCTTTGTAAGTAGAACAAGAGGGCAATACAGTGATGAAGAGCAGGGAGCCTATAGCCAGACCACCCCGACTGGAATCCTGCCTCCACTGCTCATAAACTGGGGGACCTGGGTCAAGTTTCCTTTGTGTCTCAGTTTCCTCACTTGCAAAATGGGGATAATAACAGTATCCATCTCCATGGGTTATTACGATGAGTAACATTAATCAATATGCAAAAAGTCATACATCAGTCCCTAGCAAAGAGTAGACACTGTATAAGTATTAACTATCAGTATTATTACAATTATTTATACATCTTTCTAAATATTACAACACATTGATTACTTAATAAGAAAAAATATAGTTGAGAAACCTCTTTAAGAGGCTTAATCTATAAAATTCTACATTCTCAATTTAAAAAAAAATAACATGGTATAGAATAAACAGGTTATATATTTTTTAAGTGTCACTGTACCGGTTTAGTAAGGAATTTGGCCTTTAAAGTAAAGTCTGACCTCTACCTAGACTTCTGGGAAGTAACCTCTAAACCCCCAGACTTTCCCAAGTGATAGGAGTCTATTCCTGGTGGGTCCTTCACATCATACCAGATAGATTTTGCTAGAAAGACTCAGGGTGGGAAATAGCTACATCAGAAAAACCAACAAGATTAGAAGGTTGGGGGCTCTGGGTAAGACGGTATCATCCTAACCTCTCAGGAAAAAAGAAGAGCTGGAAATTGAGTTCAACCATGTGGGCACTAATTCAAGCAACTATGCCTATGTAACAGTGGCTCAATGAAAACTCTTCATACTGAAGGCTGGGTGAACTTCCTGGGTCAACATACTTTTTGCAGACTGCCACACGGGGTGCTGCGGGGTAGGGGTGGGGGTTTACCTGGTAGGGTAACACTTCCCTATGGGAAGCCTCCCAGATTCCACCCTATGGTCTCTTCTTTTGGCTAGTTCTAATTTGTATTCTTTTACTATATTAAAACTGTAATCATAAGTATAGTTGTTTTCTGAGTTCTATGAGTTGTTCTAGTGAATTATCAAATCTGAGGATAGTTGGGGAACTCTGAATATATAACCAGATCTCAAGCAAGGATGGTTCTGGATGCCTGAGCTTGCAGCTGGTATCTTTTCTTTTTTTTTAGAGACAGAGTCTTACTTTGTCACCCTCGGTAGAGAGCCATGGCATCACAACTCACAGCAACCACCAGCTCTTGGGCTTAGGCGATTCTCTTGCCTCAGCCTCCCAAGGAACTGGGACTACAGGTGCCCACCACAACGCCCAGCTATTTTTTTGTTGCAGTTTGGCCTGGGCCGGGTTCGAACCCACCACCCTTGGTATATGGGGCCAGTGCCCCACTCACTGAACCACAGGCGCTGCCTGCAGCTGGTATCTTAAGTAAGGGTAGTCATGTGGACTATACCCTCAAACTGTATATAGCAGGCGTCCTCAAACTTTTTAAACAGGGGGCCAATTCACGGTCCCTCAGACCGTTGGAGGGCTGGACTATAGTTTAAAAAAGAAAAAACTATGAACAAATTCCTATGCGCACTGCACATATCTTATTTTGAAGTAAAAAACAAAACGGGAACAAATACAATTCACATGGCTTCATGTGGCCCACAGGCCGTAGTTTGAGGATGCCTGCTGTATAGCTTGGCGAACTTGTTGTAGATTTTCAGTCTGTATTTTACTCTGCTTCAAGAGACAAATAGGAGAACTTCTTACCTGTATCAAAACATTTAATAGAATGATCAGCTAATGCCACTAGGAATTCAGATTTCCTACGAAGATTAAAGGCCAGAGCTGTGCACGCTTGTCCTGTTCGCTGAGCAAGATTAAACCTATTAAGAAATCATTGCATTAATATCAGAATTTCTTCTACTAATCATAAATTTCATGTTGGAAAAGTCCTTATAGATGAAAAACATAAAACCTAGAAAAATGAGCTACCATCTAGTAGGCAAAAAAATAGATCACAAACCGTGATCTATAGGAAGCCATTGTAAGTTTTCAGGATAGCAAATCACAATTAGGTATGTCTTTTAGGAAAACTATGCTGGCAGAAATGGCAAATGGACGGAGAGATAAGGAAGAAAAGGAGATCATTAAGAAAGCTACGATAGACTGGACATGGTGGCTCATGACTGTAATGCTAGTACTTTGGGAGGCCAGGAGTTCAAGACCAGCCTGAGCAAAAGCGAAACCCCATCTCTACAAAAAATAGGAAACTCAGCCAGCAATCATGGCTTGAGTCCAGGAATTTAAGGTTGCAGTAGAACTATGAGCTATGATGATGCTCTCTAGCACTCTAGCCTGGAAGACAGAGTGAGTTTCTGCCTCAAAAGGGGAAAAAACCTACTACAAAGAATCTCAACTAGAAATACAGGTATAAATCAGGAAAAAAAACCAAATAGGAGGGTCTTCAGAAGTTAAGGATAAAGAGATTTGGTATGCATTAAACACAGAGTGAAGAAGATAATAAGGAATTGCTCAAGTATAAATGATGATTAAATAAAATAATACAAGTTAAGCGCTTAACAAAGTACTCAGCACATAGCTAACTAGAGTTTAATTTGTAAAAAGTTAAGCTTTGGGGCTAGGCATAGTGGCTTGTGACTATAATCCTAGTGCTTTGGAAGACTGAAGTGGAAGGATTACTTGAGCCCAAGAGTTTGACACCTGCCTAAACAACATAGGGAAACCCTATCTTTAGAAAAAAAATAAAAACAATTAGCTGGGTGTGGTGGCACACACCTGTAGTCCCATCTACTCAGGAGGCTGAGGTAAGAAGATTCCTTGACCCCAGGAGTTGGAGGTTGCAGTGAGCTATGTTGATGCCACTTTACTCTAGCCTGGGTAACACAGCAAGACCCTGTCTCAAAAAATAAATTAATTAATTAAGCTTTTGAGCTTAAGCAAAAGAAGGACAAGTTTAGAGATAGGAAAAGTCTGGTTTTTAAACATGTTGAGTTTAAGGTCCTTGTAAAATATTTAGAGCCATGTTGTCCAAAAGGTAATGTGGGCAACATGTATAACTTAACATTTTCTAGGAACATTAAAACATTAAACATTAAAAAAAACAAAAAAAAAGGAGGAAAACAAAAACAAAACAGGTGAAATTAATCTTAACATACTTTATTAACTATTATCATTTTATAATGTCCAACATTTAATCAATACAAAATCATTGAGATATTTTATATTTTTTTAATATTCAGACACTGAAATCCAGTGGGTATTTCAATTTTATACTTGCACTATATCTTGATTTGGACTAGTCACTTTTCAAACACTCAAGAACCACATGTAGCTAGTGGCTAGAAAAGATTTCTAGTAGGTAAGAGAAGCAGATCTGAGTCAACAGTGTTTACAGCAGCTGAGACTGAGGCTTCATGATGATGCGATTATGAAATAAGAGTACTTGCAATATGGAAGGAAGCCGGCCAAGGTCAGATGCCCGGGAAGCACAAGGTTAAAGGGGCAGGCAGTGAAAGAAGAGTTGACAAAATAAGGGAAAAACAACAACAACAAAAAAAAAATGATCAGAGAAAAAATAAGGCAGAGTGAAGCCAAACAAAAAGAATTTCAGGGGGAGGAGACAAGAGTATTTAGTTCTTTAGTAAAAGCCGTATTGAAAAGAGACCTCTAGAGTGGGCAGTTAGCAAGGTTTGAGAGAGACCAGAGAGCGAGCCTGGTAATCAAGTCCGAAGTCAAGTCTCAGCTCTGCCACTTACTGCTTAGCTGTGAATGTTTCTAGTGAAGGGTAGCAGAACATGCCAACCCAAAACATGCCACTTTGGCATAAGGATTATTTTGAGCTGAAATCAACTGAAAAGAAGCAGATATAAGAAAAGCTTTCTGTCTTCCCCATATTTGTCTAAAAGTTCATATAAGTTTGCATAAATTCACAAAGGTGTCCTTCCTCCCCTCTCTACCAGAAAGGACAAAGGTGATCAAGCGAGAGGACTTGTATCATCCAGGAGATGGCACCAGAGAAATCTACGTAATTAGCCTTTACCTACTGTGAGTTTCCCATATATTTGCTTTCCCACAGTATACTGCCCATAAAGACTCAAGGTCCTTTTCCTTTGTCTTGTCACTTGTTATCTTCTTGTTGAAGATACCATATAAAGCGGAGTCTAAGCCACCTCTTTGAGTTACTAATTTTTGAGTACTCTCATGTGGAATGATACAAGTTAATAACTTGTTTGTTTTCCCCTTATTAATTTGTCTTTTGTTACAAGGGCCCAAGTTGAGAAGAGTGGAGGAAAAATTATTTTTTGTCCCCTATAGTAGATATCGAAAAGGACAGTGGACAAAATAGAAAGGAACATCATGGTGCAAAACTGCTATAGAAAATAGGGACCAGCATTGAAGAAATTAAGATCACCAGTTTTTATGAATAAGATAACAAAGAGGTATGGATGGTTGAACTTATAGATACACACAAGGCTGTGATGGGGGAGGAGGAAGGGAAGCTTTAAGGTGTCTGTTTTCTCATAAATTAGGAGGCATGGCAGTTGGGATAAGAGGAGGCCCAGTCCAAGAAGATAAGAAAATTAGTAAACGTTTGCAATACTTGGTGGAGAATGGGACAAAGTGCTAAGAATCATTGACATTGGAATTGATTAACAATTAATTTTTATCTTATTTAGCAGTACAGCAAAGAGATAGTTGTAAAGATTTAAGACTTGGAATTGGCAAAGTAGGCTACTGCAAGAACAAAGAAGAATTGGGACCATTACTTCTTTGGTAAAGGAGAAAAAACAATAACTAACAGATTCCTACCTAATAAATCACAGATAAGTAAATCCTGTATGATCTCTTCTTTTCTTGAACTACTTGAGAATAAATTACCAAGACCATGTTTCCTACAAACAAGAAAACCTTCCCGTATAACCACAGTATGGCTATCAGAATCAAGAAACTATATTTATTTATTACCACCATTTAATTTTGAAAGCCCAAATTTTGCCAATTATCCCAATAATGCCCTCTACAGCAAAAGAATCAGTCCAGGTACATGACTGTGTCTTGTCTCTTTAAACTCCCTTATTCTGGAAGTTCAGTCTTTATCCAACTTTCATGACCTTGACCCTTGTGAAGAACACAGGACAGCTTTGTTATTGAATGCCCTTAATTTAGCTTTGTCTGATGATTCTACCAATTATATTCAAGTTATATATCTTGGCAGGAATAACGCAGAAATGACACAGTGTTCTTTTCACTTCATACTATCCCGTGGCACCAAATTTTGATACATTCTGCTACTGGTTCTATTAACTTTAGTCATTTTATTATAGTAGTGTTACCAAGCTTCTTCACTGTATTACTACTCTTTTTTCTTTTATAATTAATAAATACTCTGTAGGGAGATACTTTGTAACTATGCAATGTCCAATTCTTCATTAAACAATTTGTTTGATCAAAACATGAACTCATGGATTTCAATTTTATTCAATGAAGTATGACCCATCATCATCATTATTTATCCATATAAAAATCATTACTTGTTTTGATGTTCAAATTATCTCCAGTATGGCCAAAGGAATGAAACTCCTTTAAGCTGGCATCTATGTCCTTTTGACATATCCCCATCATTCTTTGAACAATTCCTTCTTTCTGGCTACAAAATGTGATAGGCTCATCCTGTACTTTCCCTGACCCCATTCTGAAACTGGCCATTTTAGATCCCAGAAGTCTTTCAGTAGGAAGTACTATGTAGAAAACAAAAAGCTGGATACCAGCTATATTCATTGCTATCGGCATGTTGTTGCTCCCAGGCCTTCACTAGATACAGCTAGGGAATATATGTACATGTGTTTGTATATACCCTGGTTTATTTCTGTATCTTCAAAACCAGTAGTTCACACTGATATATCTAGTTCCAAACCAATATCACAGTGTTCATTCTGGTGATCAAACCTCCCGCATTAAACTGACTTCCCACCACCCCACCTCCCATATAGACTGCCTTGCTGGGCCGCTGTAGCTCTCCCTCCCACCTAGCCTCATTTTTTGGACCTTGATGAAACCCACCTAACTGCTTTTGGACTAAACTGTTCCATAAGGGAGGAAAAGAGGAAGAATGAAAATCAAATTCTTTAAAATTCTTAGATCTACTATACTGTAACAATAATGTACAAAAGAAACGGTTCTCTTTCCAAATTGCCTAATGAAGTAACAGAAATGAAGTGATGAATTAGTAATAACAATCTACTAGAGATACTTTTAAAATCAGTGCTTTAAATCTTTAAAAAGAAGCCATGTTGTCTATCCTTTCTCACTTCCTTCCTTCAGCACTTATGATGGTGTTCACCAAATATCTAGAATACAGAACTTAAGAAATCTTTCTGAATGAATAATAAATAGTAAGTATGAAAATACTCAGTGAATTAACAACTTTGTAAATAAAGTAAATATCAAAAGTAACTGCTTACCTATTTGCATATAAGTCAAAAACATAAACATTTCCTTGATGGTCCCCAGCAATTAAGGAATCACCTGAGCCATCAAAAGCCACATTCAAAAACCGCAAAACTTTTGGATAGTAATCGGATGTGTTGTGAACAATGTTCACTATAATTCTGTCAAAGAAAAACAGACAAACATTAATTCTACATTAAGCTGGGCAAAGTAGCTCACACTTATAACCCTAGGACTCTGGGAGGCTAAGGTGGCAGGATCCCTTGAACTCAGGAGTTCAAGACCAGGGTGAGAAGAATGAGATTCCATCTCTAATAAAAATAGAAAAATTAGCTGGGCATTGTAGCAAGCAGCTGTAGCCCCAGCTACTCAGGAGGCTGAGGCAGGCAGATCACTTGAACTCAGGAGTTTGAGGTTGCTATGAGCTAGGCTGATGCCACAGCACTCTAGCCTGGGAACAGAGAGGGACTCTGTGTGGAGGCCAGGGGAGGTGGGTAGAGGATGTTCCAAAGTATATGAAATGTGCTTGAATTTTTATAATATATGTACCTATATGATATTATATATCTAATGTATGTACCTATATGATATATATTACATATATTGTAATATATGTAAATGTATCATTTCTAATATAATACCCTGGCAGCTAAGCTCTGTTAGGACAGGACTAGCATCTGACCTACAATACCCAGAAGGCATTCAAACATGCCTGCTGAATGAATGCATTAAGAAGTCATTCTTTAGAACCCACATTAATCATACTTCTATTCAAAAGATTAAGAAAGGAAGCTTATTTTTCAGTTATTATTCTATAGAATATATGTAATGATTAAAAGCTAAATGAAAATGAAAACATTCTAACCTTAGGTTCTAATTAACTGATACAGACACATGATTAAAAAAAGAAAAAATGGCAAAGGAAAAGAAAAACACACAGGGGGAAAAAGATGAATATGGCCAAATATATACATATTTTTGAAACAGAGTCTCACTTTGTCATCTTTGGTGCAATGCCATGGCATCATAGCTCACAGCAACCTCAAACTCTTGGACTCAAGTGATCCTTTTGCCTCAGCCTCCCAAGTAGCTCAGACTACAGGTGCCTGCCACAATGCCTAGCTAGTTTTTCTATTTTTCAGTAGAGTCAGGGTCTCACTCTTGTTCCTGTTGGTCTCAAACTCCTGAGCTCAGGCAATCCACCTATCTCATCCTCCCAGAGTGAAGACGGCCAAATATTAATAACAGTTGTCTGTATGTTATGGGAATATAGCCTTTCCCTCTTCTTTCTACTTTTCTATATTTTATATACGTTCTTTAATGATCATGTACATGTTAAGAAGACGAAAGACAAACTTTATTAAGAACACAAAGCTGTATCTGTCTAAAGTCACTATTTTTTGAGAGAAAGATCATATACTAAATATCCATGGAAAGAAACATATTTTATAAAATTTGTGTCACAAAATAACTAACTCCTTAAACTCCTTAAAATAATAATGTATGTCGGCCAGGTGGGGTGGCCAACATTCTAGCACTCTGAGAGGTCAAGGTTGGAGCATCTCTTGCACTCAGGAGTTCAAGAACACCCTAAACAAAAGCAATTCATGTAACCAAAATATTTGTACCACCATAATTTCTGAAATAAAATAAACTTTGTCATTTTGCTGATTAAAAAAATAAAAATACCTGATGTAGTGATGCTATTTACAAACTCCAGATTTTGGAATGAAAAACTTGAAGAATCCCTACTTTAGACAATTTTTATTCAATGGAATTTCTGAGACAGTACCTTGATAAAGGGGAGTGACACCAACCAAAAACCAAATAAGCTGCTGGCAGAATGTCTAACATCGTGTTTTGGGCATACATAGTAGCCAATTAAAGTCTGTTGGTTTGTGGAGAAGCAATCAAAAGATAAACTGAAAAATCACAACAAGAAACACACTGAAACATGAACTCAAGCGATGCAGCCAAGTCCGTGAAATTCTAGGGAATTAGAAACAATAAGATCACTCTGTGTGCAGAAATCGGGGCCAAATGGCACCACTTTGGAGCAAAGGCTTCCAATGAAGTCACAGAAGTGAAGCAGAGGCTCACACACGTCTGACAACTGGGAATACTTGAAGGCCTCCCTACAACGCAGAATGTAACCCCTCCTCCTAACATACACACCATTATGTAAACTCAAGGGACCGGAAGTTTTTGTTCTGTTGCAGTCTCCAGAACTTAGAAGCGTGCTTGGCAAACAGAAGGCGCTCAACCAACAGTTGGTGAATGCACGCGTGTCTGACCACACACAAGAATAAAGATGAATAAGCTGCGGCCTTCAGAAGGGGTAGAAGGTTCTTCTCTCTCACCCCTCAGCCCCCTTGGAGTTCTTTTCCAGCTGCCAAGTGCTAAACATTTACTGAGCATCTACTATGTGCCAAGCATACTACAAGGGTGCAGTAGTATTAAAGAAGAAAGCCTCCTGGCACTCACCGAGAAGCGCAAATCCTCGTGCATAAATCTGAGAACCCCTGCATCCCTTCTGGAGACTGCCCCTCAAACGCCTCTCCACCGACGCGGACCCCGCCCCTCGCAGGCCTCCATCCCCATCCACACCCGCGCCCTCTCGCCCTGGCCTTTACCCATCCCGAGTGGTTGGGGACGGCTTGCGATGCCATATCTTGCCGGTCTCCTTGTTGCCCAGGTCCGTGCTCTGCATGTCGAAGTCCAGCAGCACCACCCCGGGCCTGGTGGGTAACCGTCCGGCACCTTCCCAGCAGGCCCCGCGCTCCGGCCCGGGAAATTTGAGCGGCGTCCAAGGCTGCCTGGGTCTCCAGGCGCAACGTATGAACCACGCGCAGGAAGCCGCTTTACATTTATAGCCAATTAGAAGGCCTATTTCTCCCAAACTCCGCCCAAGCGACCCCTCCCGCTCGGGACAGCGGAATCCGTAACAGACCTCTTAGACTCCGCCCCCGGCAGAGACGCAAAGCCTTCTGGGAATGGTAGTTTTCTGCCGGTGGCTTGTGGGTAGAAAGAATCGGCTTGGGAATTCTGCACCGCGGGGCGCTCGCGGAGTTTTAGGCTCCCACCCAGACGAGCAAGGTGATTTTCTTCTGTGATCTCTCCTTTCTGTTTTAAATTGTGTTTAGGGATTAAGCGATTGTATAGAGAAAACTAATAGAGAAGCAAGGAGCCAAATGTATTGAGAACTGAAGGGTTTCTTTTATAGAACTTTCAGGCACGAAAGAACATTAACGATGGAATAGTCCATTCTTCTTGACCTTTTCAATACCCTCATTTTTTTAAGTTTCGTAATCTGAAAAAAAGCTCTAGCGTTGTGGTGTCCAGTTCACTTACCACAGCCCAGGAAAGCAATAATATCATCATCGAGTTCATTTTTACAAAATTCATTTAGCTCTTCTGTAGGGCTTATTAAGTATTGGCTTTTTTTACGTGCTTTATGAATGGATTAACTTATTTAATGCTTGTAGCAAATTTACCAGTTAGGTAGTACTATTATGCCCATTTTTAGTCCTCTGTGAGGTTGTGCGTTCGTTTCTTGAGGCTGCCCTAATAAATTACCACAAATTTGGTGGCACAAAACAACAGAAATTTATTTTCTTGAAATTCTAGGGGCCATAAATCAGAAATCCAGGTGTTGGCAAGATTCCCTTCCTTGTCTATTCCTGTTTCTGCTGGTTGCTGGCTTTCTTGGCTTGTGATCACATCACTCCATTCTCTGCTTCCTCCTTCCATCCTCCCATAGCCTTTTTTGGGATATGTCGTCTTCTCCATCTGTATCAAATCTCCCAGTGTGTGTGTGTGTGTCTTATTTTTAGAGATGAGATCTCGCTCTCACTCAAGTTGGTCTCAAACTCCTGAGCTCAAATGATCGTCCTGCCTCAGCCTCCCAAATTGCTAAGATTATAGACATGAGCCACTGTGCCCAGCCTTCTCTCTTTTAAAAGACAGGAAGTCTCACTCTGTTGTTCAGGCTGTAGTGTGGAGGAACTGGAGGAACAGACATACCTCACTGTAGCTTCCAAGTCCTATGAGATGCCCCTTCTCCCTCAGCCTCTAGAGTAGCTGGGTCTGCAGATCATGTCACCACACCAGGCAAAACATAAAAATTATGTTTTTAAAATTACGTTTTGTAGAGACTAGGTCTCTTGCCCAGATTGGGCTCAAAGTTCTGGCCTCAATTGATTCTCCCACTTCAGCCTCCCAAACTGCTGAGATTACAGATTACAGGTGTGAGCCAACATGCTCCAACTGTTCTTCTCTTATAAGGTCACTTGTCATTGGATTTAGGGTCCACAAAAATAATTCAGGATGATCGCTTTATCTCAAAATCCTCCACCTGATTAGATCTTTAATGATCCTTTACCAAATAAGAAAGTGTTCATAGATTGTAGGGATTAGAATGTGGACATATACTTTGGGGAAAAGGGCACCATTCAACCAACTACAGATAGGTACTGCTATTATCCTCATTTTGCTGACAAGGAAATTGGGATAAGAGGAGAGCCAGGATTAGAACCTTAGTTTTTCTATTCCTGGTCCCCATGATTTTCTACAATGGAAAATTGACTTAAAAAAAAATAATAATATGGCCATGGTATTTGAGAAGCTCAAACTCTTTATCAGAAAAGCAACTCTAAAAAAATATTAATTTTATTTATTTATTTAATTTTTTTTGAGACAGAGTCTCACTTTGTTGCTCCCAGTAGAGTGCTCTGTCATCATGGCTCACAGCAACCTCTAACTCTTGGGCCCACTTAAGTGATTCTCTTGCCTCAGCCTCACAAGCAGCTGGGACTACAGGCATCTGCCACAATGCCTAGCTATTTTTTAGAAATGAGGTCTGGCTCTATCTCAGGCTGCTCTCAAATGCATAAGCTCAGGTGATCCACCCTCCTCGGCCTACTAAAGTGCTGGGATTATAGGTGTGAGCCACTGCACCCCGTCCAGCCCTCTTTTTTTTTTTTTTTTTTTTGAGACTGGGTCTCATTGTGTTCCCCTCAGTAGAAAGCTATGGCGTCATAATAGCTCACAGCTCAGAGCAACCTCCAACTCCTGGGCTCAAGAGATCCTCTTGCCTCACCCCCCTGAGTACCTGGAACTACAGATGTATGCCACCATGCCTTGTTAGTTTTCCTATTTTTAGTAGAAATGGGGTCTCACCCTTGCTCTGGCTGGTGTCCAACTTCTGAGCTCAAGCACTCCACCTGCCTTGGCCTCCCAGAGTGCTAAGATTACAGGCATGAACCACCATGCCTGGCCCAAGACAGCCCTTTTTAATAAAACAGATCCTCAATCTATAGTTGTCCTGTTAGCCCTACATAACAATAACATAAAAGTTTACATCTGCAGAGATGATCACATAACAAGGCTCTCTTAGTTCCACAAACCACCTAATTATTAGCTATCTAGAAGAGTTACTATGAGAATTAGCTGGACAAAGCACTTCTGCAAGGTACAAGAGATACAGGGTATGCAACAAGTGTCTGCTATGACATTTATTAGACAATTACAGTTACTTGCTTTGTATTTCCATGTGGACAGTGCTCACACATAGGCAATGGAGGTAAAACAATAGTCTAATAAAAGGTTAATAAAATGTCTCCAATAGGCTGAGTGCTAGCAGAATAGAAGATAGGAAACCTAGTGAGAAGTTTTTTTATGGTGATGTCTTTAGCAATTGAGAAACTGTATTCTAAAACCCTTGGTAATGGCCAGTAACTTTACATTGTTTTCAAGGGGTGACTCTGAAAGGTCAGACAACTTTTAATGACCTATTACAGAGGGTATAACTATACGCCTTTTTCTTTCTTTTTTTTTTTTAAAGATAGGGTCTCACCCTATTGCCAGAGTAAAGTGCATGGCATCGTTACAACATTACATCATTACATCACTACCTTGCACATCACTACAACTGCAACCTAAGACTCCTGGGCTCAAATGAGCCCCTGCTTCAGCTTCATGAATAGTTGAGACTACAGGCATGTCCCACCACGCCTGGCTAAGTTTTCTATTTTTTTTTTTTTTTGTACCGATGGGATCTTGCTACATTTCTCAGACTGGTTTCAAACTCCAGGTCTCAAGTAATCATTCTGCCTTAGACTCCCAAAGTGCTAGGCATTTTTATTCAGGAATCTTTGAGTGTTGAACTTAGCTTAAGGTGCCTAAATTTAAACTGAAAGGATTATTGTTTACATTTCTGTCCCACAGGTAACCAAACAACCTTTTTATCAAGAAAAGAGACAAATCTACTGAATGATTTTTTAAAAACAATTCTGTTTTAATCTGCCTGCAGTGCAGCTGGTTTAGGCTGTCACAGCCAACATGACCATCTGATTCAACCTCAGATGTGTGATAAAAGAGGTATTTATGTTACTGATCTTCTGGACCCCTATGTGTACTTGTCTTTTGATTTTTTTTTTTTCTTTTTTGCAGTTTTGGCTGGGGCCGGGCTTGAACCTGTTACCCCCGGTATATGGGGCCAGTGGCCTACTCCTTGAGCCACAGGCACCTTGATTTTTTTTTTTTTTTTTTTTTTTGAGACAGAGTCTCAGCCTCCCAAGTAGCTGGAACTACAGGCACCTGCCATAACAACCTGCTAGTTTTTTTGTTTTTAGTAGAGACAGGGTCTCATTCTTGTTGAAGGTAGTCTTGAACTCCTGAGCTCAAGCAACCCACCCGCCCTGGCCTCCCAGAGTGCTTGGATTACAGGCTTATCTTTTGACTTTTGGAGCCAGATTTGAAGGTCAGGCTGAAGAGATGTGTCCTTAAAGCCACTGATCTTCTACTCCTTAAATCTCCCAATTTTTAAGGAGTAGAAGACTACTCCAATTGGTAGTCCTTTGTGCTCTAATTCCCTCCTGAATTATTACTTAGTCAGTAACAAACACATACTATGCATATGTGTATTTATTTGTTAAACAGTTTCATTGAGATATAATTGACATTCAATAAACTTCACACAAAGTATACAATCTTGTAAGTTTTGGCTTAAGTAAACCCCCGTGAAACCATCACCAAAATCACCAATGAATACATTACCTCACATCTCGTATTTTTATGAATATAAAATGTCCTCATATCTCTTTGTAAACTTTCTACCTCCATTTCACCTTGCCCACAATCAACCACTAACCTGTATTCCTTCCTTTAGATTAGTTTTTATAACATTTTCTAGAAATTTATGTAAATGCATTTGTAGACTAGGTACCCTTTCTAAGGGTCTGGTTTCTTTCATTCAAGATCAATTGGAGATTATTTTGAGAGTCAGTTGCATTGTTGCGAGTATCTGTAGTTCGTTCTGTTTTCTTGCTGAGCAGTATTCCATGGTGTCTATATGCCACACTTTGTTTATCCAGAACATTGGAGTTGTTACCAGTTTTTGGCTATTCCAAATAAAGCTGCTATGAACATTCCTAAACAAGTCTCCTAAACATGTACTTTCATTTGTCTTGAGTAAATTACTAAAAGTAGAATAGTTAAATGATACGGTAGGGTAGATTAACATTCTAAGAATCTGTCAAATGTTTATAAAGTAGTTGGACTCACTAACAAATAGCATTGGAGAGTTCTGGGTCCTCCAGGTCCATGATGAGTCTTTGTAATTTTAGCCTTTTTGAGTGTAGTGATATCTCATGGTGATTTTTAAGTTCGGTTTCTGCAATGACAAAAGATGTTCAGCATCTTTTCATTCAATTAGTTGCCTTACGCATATATCATTGGTGAGATATCTGTTCAAATCTTTTGCCTAATTTTTAATTGAGTTGCTTGTTTTTCTTATTGTTATATTTTGGGAGTTCCTTGTATGTTTGGATACAAACCCTTTATCACACATGTAGTTTGCAATTATTGTCTCCCAGCCTGGCCTTTGGCTTTGTTTTCCTTTCTCTTAACAGTGTGTATCAAAGAGCAGAAGATAATAATGTTGGTGAAGATCAATATCTATCAATATTTTCTTTTATGGTGTGCTTTGGTGTTATAGCTAAGAAATCTTTATCTAAACCAAGATCACAAAGATTTCCTCCTTTTTCTTCTTTGTGTGAATTTGAGATACATTTTCAGAGGGATGGAAAGTTTTGTCTATCTAAGGGTTTTTTAGTTTTTGCTTTGCAAAGCCCTTTCTCCTTGCCTTCTTATTCACTATACTTTCATTATTGAAGGATGTGTTCCTTTTTGCTGAGATAATATATAATTTGGACAGAAAAAGAGTACTTTCTATGTGTTTGCTAGAGGGAGATCAGTGGACATTTGGATTGCTCAGTATCTGAGTACATTTTCTGTTTGGGAAATGTCCAAATGTCTCAAGATATTTGGAAAGCGAAGAACAGCTGTTCACTTTCCCAAGTCCTAGGCAACCAGCTCTGTAACTCCCCTGAAATTTAGGCTAGTCAACAGGTTATCAAGCAAATGAAAGTAGTATCATAACAAAAATAGTTGAAAATACAATTCAATCTCTCAGAGAGCATAAAAGAGAAGCAATTAATATTCTTTAGAAAACTTCTTAAAATACCCTTTCCCACCTCATCCAGACTAAGTTATGCCACAATAACTAACAACTCCAAAACCTCAGTGGCTGGAAATAAAGTTTCCTTATGGCTGGGTGTTCTTATTCGCTCAGGGACCCAGGCTGAGAGAGTAACCACCATTTCAAAAGTTTTTGGTTGATGTGTTAGTGGGAAAAGAGGGTTCTGGAGCAGTAGTTCTCAACTTTCCTAATGCCTCCTAGTGCCACGACCCTTTAATACAGTTCCTCCTGTGGTGGTGACCCCCAACCATAACATCATTTTCGTTGTTACTTCATAACTGTCATTTTGCTACTGTTATGAATCATAATGTAAATATCTGATGTGCAGGATGTCTTTTCATTGTTACAAAGGGGTCGCAACCCACAGGTTGAGAACCACTGTTTTAAAAGGTCTTGTTCCAGCAAGCAAATGCTCCGGTCCAGAAATGTCATTATTGCTTTTGCTCCCAACTCACTAGCAGAGCCATGGCCCCATCTAAACACCAGTGTGTAAGAAGTGCACTTCTGCTGAGTCAGTTATATACGATTGTAAAAATGCTATGAAAAAGCAACCAAACCTCTCTGGCATTCAACAATAAGCATTCATTGTTCGTGCACCTAGGGTCAGTCAGGTAGCTCTGACTGGGCATCTAAGGGTCAGCTGGCTTGCAGCTTTCTAGGCTGACCCCATCTGGGAAACTCAACTCTGTTCTAGGTGTTTGTGATCCTCCCTCAAGCTCGCCAAGGTAATGTGGTAATGGCAGTGGTGCAAGTGAGCAAACAGACTGCAGGGCCTCTAGGCTTGGAGCTGGCACATCCACTGTCACCTTCTCCTCTTCCTAATAACCAGGAAAGCTACGTGACTAAGCTAAGAGGCTGCATATTATGTTCCACTCGTGGCAGGAGAGCATTGCAAAGTTCCCTGGAAGGCATAGATCCAGGGAAAAGAGAAGAACGGAGAGTGGTTATGTAAACTGTAACACCTACTTTAGGAGGAAGAACCTAAAATATTTGGTGAACAGCACTGACAGTTCACACACTATCCTCTTCTTTCTCAGTATTTGAACTATATCTCCACAACCCTCAGGGCTTCCTTATCGCTTCAAAAAGCTTCCATGATGCTCTTGAGCACCAAGGTTCTTATCTCTAACTTTCTGTTATTTAGTTTAAAGCAGAAAGCATTTTTGCATTTTTGGGTCTTTTTTCCATTAACAGAAGTTATATAACAATAATTTTAAAAACTCAGAAGCTGGGTATGGTGGCTCACACCTTTAATTTCGGTGCTCTGGGAGGTGGAGGCCAGAGGATTGCTTAAGGCCAAAAGTCTGAAGCCAGCCTGGGTAACATAGCAACACCTCGTCTCTACAAAAATGTTATAAAAAAATTAGTCAGATATGGTTGTATACACTTGTAGTCCTAGTTACTCTGGAGACTGAAGCAGAAGGATCATTTGAGCTCAGGAGTCCAAAGGTACAGGGAGCTATGATCCTGTCACTGCACTCCAGCCTGGGTGACAGAGGCAGAAACTGTCTCAAAAGACAAACAAAAAGCCTAGAAGCTGGCCCTGAACTAGAATCTTTCCTCCTTAAAATTTGGGAAAATTCAGTCTCTCTCTTCTATCCCTGTCACATACTCACTGATCATGTGATTCTTTTATTAATGCTGCATTCCCCACAGGACTGTTAACTTTGCAAAGGCAGCAGCTCCCCCAGAATTTAGCATAGAGCATGGCATGTAAAAAATAGACAAAATATGTTTGTTGAGTAGAGAAATTTACCTGGTTTGTACCTTCTAGCACCTGGCACAGTGTCAGACACATGCTAAACTCTTAGAACATGTTTATTGATAATGTACACAGCCATGATTTAATAAAAAAAAATGTTTCTTGAACAATCAAGCTATTATTTAAACTTAAAGTACTTCAGTCTATGTTTTTCCAATTAAAACAATAGCAAGTTATAGTGAGGAAGAAGAAAGAAACAAGGAGACCAAATTTCTGATCCTGGCTCTGCCACTAAATCATTATGTGATCTTGCGGGACAGCCTCCCTGAGTCCCATTTTCCTCATCTGCAAATGGTACGCATGGAAAAATGTCCCCCAAACCCCCTTTCATTTCCCACGTCTCACACTGCTATAAGACATAGTACGGAAGCTCCTTCACACATGCCCTGACATGATTCTTATGTGCAATTGCAAGCAAAACACCATTTCACATTTTCAGGTATTCATTCAGGGGACCACAACCAGACATAGCTCATGTTTACACACTATTCCTGACACTCATGAAAATGTGGCTGCATTTTATTAAAAGTCCTCTTCAAAGTTACCGGTGTCAAGTTTGGAACTTCAGAATGGGAGTTCTATTTTGTTTAAGATAGGATCCCTTCCTTATTTCCTTGTTTCTTCTGGGATTTCTCACTGATACATATGACATGGCATTTCATTTTGAATTTTGTCACAGAGAAACTTTGATATCTATTTTCCACACCTCTACTATTATTTGCTCCTCAAGTACAGTTACTCCAAATTGGAGAGAACAATGATTCTCTCAAAAATTAGCTTAGTAGCTACTCTTGAAAAGCTTAAGGCTTATAAGCTACCATATGCAATATGCCAGCAAAATTCTTTTATCAAAATTGGAAAGGAGCCTGGATTAGCCCTTCTCCTGTCCACAGGTAGATCATATCTTACTCTTGTCATTCATTGACTAGTTCAGGCCATGAACATGGATCTGGGGATGTAGAGGTGAAATAAGATGAGTTTTGTGTTCTTGGAAAGCCTCCAATTTAGGGTAAAATGGGAGAGGGAAGCCTTTAGGGGAAATTGGATGTTTTAGCATAATACCATGTGATTGGTGCTATGACATGTGATACCAACGTTCCTTGATTTACCATTGGGATATGTCCTGATAAACTCAGCCTAAGTTAAAAATATCATAAGTAAAAAATGCACTTAATACATCTGATTAGGGATGAAAGGCTACAGGGAGGTGGGAGAGAATTTTGGCCTTCTGGACAAGTTGGAAAGAACCCTAAAGTGAAACAAGGAATTTTGAGTGGATGTGACCTAGCTAGTCAAATATGTGTTGTTACTACAAAAAATGTAATTGTTGGCCTGTGACACCTGACCTCCATCCCATGAATGATCCCCCCACAAAACTAAGATAAGGATTCCTGTCATAGAATAATGCACACCATACCACCACGAGACCAACAGATGCCCCCATACAATTGCTAGTAAAATAGCAGTTAATAATTACTGTTACAGGCCAGGCACGGTGGTTCATGCCTGTAATCCTAGCACTCTGGGAGGCCAAGGTGGGTAGATTGCCTGAGCTCACAGGTTTAAAACCAGCCTGAGCCAGAGCGAGGCCTCATCTCTAAAAATAGCCAGGAGTTGGGGCAGGAACCTGTAGTCCCAGCTACTTAGGGGGCTGACACAGAGAATCACTTAAGCCCAAGAGTTTAAGGTTGCTGTAAGCTACCACAGCACTCTACCAAGGGTGATAAAGTAATAAAAAATAAAAAATAATAATAATTACTGATACAGAGTAAGGAAAATTGGGTAAAGAGTCTGTCCAATATTGAGAGCCTTTAAAAAAATAATAAAGCACAGAGGAAACGGGGCTGAGGGAGGATTGTAAACATGGAGAGTTTTGCCAGCCCAGTACTCTAAGCAATCCCCTCCCCACCACCAGAAATACTGCCTTCTTACAAACACTTTCTGAAACAGTCTACCTATCCCACCCCTCACTGGTCATATGATTGGCCCACGGTAGTGCCTAACGTGGCTGAGCCACTTGGAACCCTGCCCTGGGATTTTTAGGTGTGAGACCGAGGAGAACAAGTCTCAGTTGCTCCATGGTAGCAGGGACTAGGGATGGCCAGAGTGATAGCTCCAACTTAGAGGTGATGGTCAGTCGGAGAGAGCTTAGCTACCATTTGGAGAAAAGAAGGAAAATGTGATGGTAGGAGAGCATCCTGGCAGCATTTACATCTTTTATTCTAATTGTCCGAGAAGCTCATTTGGCCTCCTGTCTTTCCTATGCTCTGGCTACTTGGGCTAAAACACTGCCTTTTATTTCTAAAGTAGATGTAATTGGAAGAAGAAAGAGTAAGGGAAGGCTTCTAGAGGTGATAATACTGAGCTCAGTCGGGAAGAATGAGTAGGGGTTAACAAACACAGGAGATGTTAGGGGAAGAAACGGCATCTGTAGAAAGGCAAGGAGGTTGTGAAGCAACACGGTACCCTTGAAAAACTAGAGGAATGCACCTAAAGTGCTTAGCATTTAGAAAATCCCTAACTGAACGATAAAAATGATTATTACTATCTGAGAGAATGGCAGGAGAATAAGGGCAAAGAATATGCTAACATCAGACTGTAAGAAGACCCGATTTGCCACTCTGAGCGAGAGTTGGAGGCTTCAGGCAGAAGTGGCAGGGAGGTGAGAGCTGTTGTTCCAGTTGTGACAAAAGTGAAGAAAGGTTGGCCAACTCAGCAGTAGTCGGAAGACAAGGGTTTGTGGACAGATTGTGTAGGAAAGCTGACATTGAAAAAGAAATAATTCTTTTTCATCAGTAAAACAGAACTACGCATTGTGCTGCTAACTGATGCAAACCCAGGCAATGTTTTTCATTTCCAGGATGACTCAACTATTTGGTCTTGTGCTGGGAAGGAAGGAGGCAGAAGCCACTGCGGGTGAACTATGACCTAATGCACCTTCTCCTATCCCTTAATATGAGTCAGAGCAGAAAGTATCAAAGGGATGTGTTCCAAGCTGCTTAAATAAGTATTCATGCCTTTGGTGAATGCCTAGGTGTTCTCATAAAACATACATGAAAGCAACCAGGGGCAGTGTTTCATGTATAATCAAAAGGATTTGGCACCTACAGCTGAACTAGTGGAAGGTCAGAGGAGAAGGGGAAATGTGATGTCGATCTTGACAGGTGGCAAGATCATGTCCACTGAGAAAACTGGTGTCATAAACTGGGCTTTCTGAAAGGCCTCCTCAGACTAAAGAAAAGGGAATACCAGTGGATGAAGCTTCCTATTCCATGACGAAACGGGCCATGCCTGCAGTTTCTGGTCTTTACAGCCCTCCCATGGCCCCGAGAGGAGGAGGATATGCTGTTGCTAGCCTGTATGACCTCTAAAGCTGTCCTAAGAAGCAGGACAGACTGCAGCCACTTGGGGCTTAGTGACAACTACATAAAATTTCATCTTACGGATGTGATATAATTTTTTGATTCCCCAGTTGCTGCAGTTGGGTTTTTGTTTTGTTTTTTTTAATTGCAATCTTTGTGCTAGATAAATTAATATCTAATTGTGCAGGCACTAGTCTAAGCCAGCTCTGGAAGATTCTATTAAATTTAAACCTTCAAATTTATTCTGTACAGGTAGTGGCCTATTCCAAAGTCCTCCATGGCAGAAGGCTGTGGAGTCAGAGAATATTGGGAATATCTCCCACAGGACTGAATAATTAGCCTCAATTCACAGGCTCTTAATAACATTTGTGGGCTCAGAGGATAGACTATCCATCAAGCATGAAACGACGCTGGTAAACCATGAGTAAGATGCCTCTAATTGCTACAAGGGAGGAAGACAAGCTGATTGAGCTAAGCATTTATTGTCCAGTAAAGTATTCTAGGGCAGTGTAGCATTCTTCCTCTGGCACTGCCTCTCAGCAGTAAAGACAGCCAGCAAGAATTCAGCACCTAACAGACCCCTCCTTGCTAAACTTTATCACGTCCTAACTGGCTTTTTACCACCGTCTCCCTGATTTTATGTATGGTCTTGGTAGTATAGATCATCTTTCCCAGGGATTTTTGGAGTTTTCCTTACATTGACAGCTTTGAAAAATATTGCAGGCAATTGTCCATGAAAAGAAAGAGAAAAATAAGGTGGGATATGCACCATGGGATTGTTGATTTACCCTATGAACCTTAGACAAGTTTTGCCTTTGTTAGTGAAGTCAACCCACAGATGCTGGGGCCATCTGCTTACCCCTGCAGACTGTTCCATGTAAGGAGGTAGGTGTGAACATGTGGAGGACAGAGAGTGATGGAACCGGGCATCTGTACCAGGCATGTGTTAGCTGCTTTCCATTTTCTTACATGTTGTTCTTTGGTCTTGCTTGGTTTTTGTTTTTAAATTCCATACAGGTTCTTATTTGAATTTTGCATCAAATTAAAACCTCTAACTCATGGGTTCTGTGAACAGTGAGTTCTAATTTCAAGTCTTACACTCTGTTCTCCACATAAATGCACTTGTATTTATTATAATAGATCTTGTATCTTGAGGATGGTTGGGAAAATATGGCTGGTATATTTAAAGGTATGGGACCCAGAATGACTGAATTCTTTGCCTCCATCCCTTACCAAATGCCACAACCTTTGGCAAACTATTTAACTTCTCTATTCCTTGATTTGTTCGTCTGTAAATTCAGGAGCATGGTAGTCTTGACCTCATAGAGTTATGAAGAGTTTAGAACAGCATCTGGCCCATAGAAGTCCTCAAGGCTACTAGCTATCATTAAAGTTCTTCTAAGGACGGTGCCAGTGATATGCTGTAAATGTTTAACAGCTGGTTCTCTGGCTTTAAAAAAGTGCCCTTGTGCCCAGCATTTAGCAGTATGGTGTAAATGCTCCTATGGAGACCAGTTGCAAGCTGTCAACATGATGTTACTGAATGCAGAGTTGGAAAAAGGTGAGCAATGGGGCTCTCTCTACAGACACCACAGACACAAATAACCCCAAGAACGCAGTAAATTACAGTACAATAATTAAGAAGTCAGTATTTATTACCTTATGAAATACAATTTATTTTGGCCTGGCATGGTGGCTCATGTCTGAATCCTAGCACCTTGGGAGGCTGAGTGTGAGGATCACTTGAGCATAGGAGTTTGAGGTTGTAGTGAGCTATGATGACTGTACACTAGCTCAGGCAACAGAGTGAGAACTCTAAACTAAAATAAAACAAAATATTATTTGTGCAGATTTTATGGTTTTATTTAAACATAAATAAAACATGCACGTGAACTTTCTATTCATTTTCTTTCTCTCTTTTTTTCTCTCTTTCTTTCTTTCTTTTTTTATAGACAGAGTCTCACTTTGTCGCCCTTGGTAGAGTGCCATGGTGTCACAGCTCACAGCAACCTCCAACTCCTGGGCTTAGGTGATTCTCTTGCCTCAGCCTCCTAAGTAGCTGGGACTACAGGCACCTGCCACAATGCCCGGCTATTTTTTTGTTGCGGTTTGGCCGGGGCTGGGTTTGAACACACCACCCTCGGTATATGGAGTCAGCGCCCTATTCACTGAGCCAGAAGCGCCGCCCTGTCTATTTATTTTCTTTGCTGTGCAGCCTGGCATTGGGATTGTGACTCTGATGACCAGCTGGGGAGCTCTTTCCGCAGTGGCTTTGTGGTTCTTGACGGAACATTGTGAGCGATCTCTGCACAGTAAGATTTGTTGTACATCAGCAGCACTGCCAGCTCCTTGACATTGAGGACGAGGAACTTCCAGAAACCACTGGGCAGCATCTGAACTCTGTTGTCAATACCTCTGGGTTTCACCAGGTCTGCTTAATTTTGACAGATCAGTCTGACTCGTGCCAGATAAACTTCTCAGTCCTCTTTTTGACAATCTTGGGCTTCATGAGGTGTCTGAGTATGACAATGATGCTGAATAGGAGACAGCTGCCACCTCCTTAGGCAGCATCAAGGAAGAGAGAACGGAAGGTAGTGTTCAAAGACTGATGGGAAGCCACTATTATTTATTTTAATGTAAATTCATATAATTCTTTTTTAGACCCTAGTTGAGGCAGGGTCTCTCTCTCTGTTTCCCAGGCTGGAATGCAGTGGCACAATCAGCTCAATGTAGACTTGAATTCCTGTGCTTCAGCGATCCTTTCACCTCAGCCTCCTGAGTGCTAAAGGCACACACCGTCACACTTAGCTAATTTTTCTTAATTTCTGTAGAGGTGGGATCTTGCTATATAGCCCAGGCTGGCCTCAAACCTCTGGACTCAAGCCACCCTCCTGCCTCAGCTTCTCGAAACTATTTGATTACAGGTGTAAGCCATTGCACTCAGCCTAGATAATTTAATTTTTAATAAATTTAAAATTATAAATGATTATTTTTAATACTTTTAAGTTTAAGTGTTTAATATTTTCTGAATCAGAAATTTTCTGAAAATTTGGTCTTTGGCTCTTGTGAGCTGTTATGAACTGGCTCTGAAATTGCATCGCCCTGCAATTCCATCAACCCGGACATCTGGTAATGTTTTAGTCGTCTTTTGCTGTGGCAACAAACCACCTCAAAACCTACGGGTATAAAACAACAGTGATTTCCTATGTCACACAACTCTGTGAGTTGACTGTACTCAGCCAAATAGTTCTTCTGTTCCACATGTACAGCCAAGGCCATTCACAGTTGCTTTCAGCTGAAGCTCAGCTGGGATCCAACATCCAAGATGGCTTCTCATGCATGAGGCCTCTCCCTGTGCAGATTCTCATCATTCAGCAATCTAGTCTGAGCTTCCTTACATGGCACAGCTTCTAAGAATGGCACACTTCAGTCAGACCAGGCTGCATATGTGTTTATTAAGCCTCTGCTGTGTTACCATACCTGCTAGAATCAGATTGGCTAACGTGAGTCACGTGGTTAAGACCAGCTCAAGGCAGGTGCATGAATCCCAAGAGAGATGTTTCATTAGAGGCTACTCATTTAATTGTTATTTTTTCCCGAATACCTCAGACTGGATATTTATTTTAAAAAGATGAAGAAGAAACTTGTTTCACATAGTTCTGGAGGTGCCATATGAAGGTGCCAGCCTCTGATAAGGGCCTTCGTTCTGTATCATAACATAGTGAAGGGCATCAGGGCAGGAAGGCAAGAGGGCAGAACTGAGCTTTCCAATGATTGGTAACACAGATGATGGCAGGTAATCATGGGGACACATTTGGAGGGAGTATACATAGAAATAAATCACCCATTGGGGGTACAGGAATGTCCTAGAGGTGTGTGTGTATATGTGTGTGTGTGTGTGCTGGGATGCATAGGCATTCCTAGAGGTAGGTGTGTGTGTGTGTGTGTGTGTGTGTGTGTGTGCGCTGGGATGTATGGGCATTCCTAGAGAGGTGTATGTGTGCGCTGGGATGTATGGGCATTCCTAGAGGTGTGTGTGTGTGTGCTGGGATGTATAGGCATTCCTAGAGGTGTGTGTGTGTGTGTGTGTGTGTGTATGTGTGTGTGCTGGGATGTATGGGCATTCCTAGAGGTAGGTGTGTGTGTGTATGTGTGTGTGTTTGTGTGTGCTGGGATGTAGGGGCATTCCTAGAGGTGTGTGTGTGTGTGTGTGTGTGTGTGTGTGTGTGTTTGCGTGCGTGCTGGGATGTATGGGCATTTGACAAAGAAGGAGGGCAATGAACAAGCATCACATTTAACTTATCAGTTCTCAACCAGGGGTGATTTTGCCCCCCAGATGACATTTAGCAATATGTCTGCAGACATTTTTATCGTCCTCACTGGGGAGAGAGGGCTACTGTCACACAGGGGGCCACAGAGGCTGTTAATTTTCCTACCATGCACAGGTCAGCAGCTCCCAAGCAAAGACCAAAGCATCAGCAGTGCCCAGGATGAGAAACCCCGTCCATACCCTAACACAGGCACCATTTTGGCTGCTTAGTATCTACACTTTCTTTTCCCAACACATTTTCCCTTGCTACTTTTGGCAGCATGTGCAAGATATCAAGTTCCCTCCGTTCTCTAAATGTATGTTCAGCCTACTTGGATTAATTTCAAACAAACACAACAGATGTAGCATTTTTGGCCCAACTGCTTTGCCAGTCAGGCATATGCATGTTTGCATATCACATCCTCAGCAACAGTAATAATATTCCATGACTAAAAGGGATTGTACATCCAACTTTCACTGAAACATCTGAAATTATTTTTCCTCCAACTCTTCCAACTCTCAGGTATTCTTGGTGCCTCTTTTAATTAACTGTTCTCTTTCATTCCTCATGATACCAAGGTTACATTTGCCCTCTTTTTACAAAAGGGATCCCCATTCTTAATTCAGTAACTGTAACGGAGCTCCTATGGTGTGCAAGACCTATTCTGAGGACTAGACTACAGCAGTGAACGTGACAAAGGTACACGTGCATGGAGCTTGCCTTCTAGTTGGGGAAACAGACAATAAGCAAATAAGAAAATAAGTAAGTGACATTATGTTAAGTGATGAAAAGTGAGAAAAATGTAAGCGGAGTAAATGATGAGAATGGTGGAATGGGGTGGTACTTTGACTAAAGTGTGCAGGGAAGGTATTGTTGAAGGGTGTCATCTGGGCGGTTCAGATGAAACCCCCCAAATAGGTTTTCAGTGGTGTACTATACTGTGTGGGGGTTCACATTAGTTTTCTGGGGCTATCATAACAAAGTAGCACAAACTAAGTGATTTAAAATAGCAGCAATTTGTTCCTTACCATTTCTGGAGGCCAAAAGTCTGAAATCAAGGTTATTGGCAGAGTTGGTTCCTACGGGAGGTACTGTTCCATGCCTTTCTCCTCGTTTCTGGGAGTTGTTGGCAATTCTTGGTTTGTAGAAGCGTTACTTCAATGTCTGCCTCTGTCTTCACATGGCCTTCTCCATGGGGTGTGTGTGTGTCTCCATTTTCTATCTTTTTTTTCACTTTTTTTTTTTGAGACAGAGTCTCACTTTGTCACCCTTAGTAGAGTGCTGTGGCATCATAGCTCACAGCAACCACAAACTCTTGGGCTCAAGTGATTCTCTTGCCTCAGCCTTCCGAGTAGCTGGGACTATAGGTACCCCCCCCACAATGCCCAGTTATTTTTTTAGAGATGGGGTCTTGCTCAGGCTGGTCTCAAACCCGTGAGCTTAGGCAATCCACCTGCCTTGGCCTCCCAGAGTGCTAGGATTATAGGCATGAGTCCCTGCACCCAGCCCTCATTTTCTCTTTTTATAAAGACACCACTCCTTGGGTTTGGGCCTACCCTAATTCAGTATGACGTAACCCGATCACATCTGAAAAGACTATTTCAGTGTTTTTCAACCTTTTTTTTATCTAATGGTACACTTGAACCTATAGTTAAACTTCAGCAGCACACTTAAATTATGTTGATAAAAAAAGACTAAAAACATATATTTACTGTGCTTTGAACTTCTTTTGAAAATAGTTTAATTAATGTTCTTTAAAATTTTTCATGGCACACCTAAGATCCTCTCATGGCACAACAGTGTGCTGTGGCACACCGGCACAAAATCACTGCTCTATTTCCAAATGAAGTCACATCCACAAGTGCCAGATGTGAGAGCTTTAACATATCTTTTTGGGAAAATGCAATCCAATCCACAACAGGATTGTTTTGAGTTATCACAATGACTAGGGCACAGAGATGGCATTTAGGGCAGGGACGAGGGTGCTGCACAGACATTCTACCACGCATAAGACAATCCCACACCCTTTTTGCAAGTTCCCAAGATATTCTTGTAAGCGAAAGCCCTGCGTGTAATATCAGAACCTAGAACTAACTCTATTTTACATAAAACATAAAGCATATTTACTGGGATTTAACATGCACTTAATTTTCCTGAAACAGCCACTGCTTGAAAAAAAATTATAATTTTTTGCTCTTTTTCATGTTGCGTGTATATCCTTATTTTCTCTTCTTTCTCACATGAAAGTAGCATATTATATGTTATTATGAACTTTACTTTTTTAAAAAATCCTGGAAATAATTCCTTCTGTGTTTATAGAAAACTTTCTTCTCCTTTGTTTATAGCTGCATATTACGCTAATGTGTGAATATATTATAATGTATTCAACCAATCTCCTGTGTGTGAGCACTTAGATTCTTTCCATATGTTGCAATTACAAATATTGCAACACCAAATAACCTTTTATTTTCTGTATAATATTTTATACTGTTGCTAGTTTATCTTCAAAGAAAAATTACTAAAATTGACACTGTCAGGCCAGGTTAAAGTATTATATAAATGTATATATTATTTCCATTGTTATAAAATTCCAAATGTACCATTTTTTGCCAATCTGGTGAGAAATAGTATATCTGCATGGTTTTGATTTGCATTTCTCTTTTTCTTTTTTAAGACAGAGTTGCACTTTGTCACCCTTGATAGAGTGATATGGCATCACAGTTTTCACAACCTCAAACTCTTGGGCTCAAGCAATTCTCTTGCCTCAGCCTCCCAAGTAGCTGGGAGTATAGGCGCCTGCCACAAGGCAGATTAATTTGCTTGTTATGAGAAAAGTTAAGTATCTCTCAGTATGTTTTAGAGTAATTTAATATATATTTTTGTGAATTATCTGTATATTCTGTCTATTTTTCTATCGAGTGTTTCGAGTTTTCCCCCCTCTATTTTAGACAAATCCTTTATAGATTTGGGGATATTAGCCTTTTATCTGTGCTATATCTTGAAAATATTTTCTCCCACTTTGACGTTTACCTCTGATGATGTGCTTTTATTTTTTTTGTCGTATAGACATTTTATTTTTACATAGTTGAATCTGTGTTTGACCTCATTAGAATTTTGATGCACTGTATATTTGGAACTTTCCCAAGAATTGTCTGCCAGTTTATGAGGCTGGTAATGTTGGAGTCATGAATAAAATACGTGGATATCTGTCTGCATTTACAGCTCTTTACTCACTGTGACTCTATTTATAACTGCAAGCACCGGACTGTTTCATCATGTCTGCTGATATAGTTGTGCCTGAGCTTTAACATGTTAAAATACATATCACAGGGCGGTGCCTCTGGCTCAGTGAGTAGAATGCTGGCCCCATATACCGAGGGTGGTGGGTTCAAACCTGGCCCTGACCAAACTGCAACAAAAATATAGCCAGGCGTTGTGGCGGGCGCCTGTGGTCCCAGCTACTTGGGAGGCTGAGGCAAGGGAATCACCTAAGCCCAGGAGTTGGAGGTTGCTGTGAGTTGTGTGATGCCACGGCACTCTACCGAGGGTGATAAAGTGAAACTCTGGCTCTACAAAAAAAAAAAAAAAGAAATAATAAAAAAAATACATATAGTATAAATTAATTCCCTTTTATTTCTCATTTATAGAACACATAATTAGGACATTGTGTTTATGATTTTCATTTTGAGATTGCAAGTATTTGTTTTAAAAAGAGGGCATTTGGGGGCAGTGCCTCTAGCTCAGTGGGTAAGGTGCTGGCCACATACACCAAGGCTGGCAGGTTCGAACCCAGCCTGGGCCAGCTAAAACAACAATGACAACTGCAACAACAATAACAAAAAATAGCCGGGCATTGTGGTGGGCGCCTGTGGTCCCAGCTACTTGAGAGGCTGAGGGAAGAGAATTGCTTAAGCCCAAGAGTTTGAGGTTGCTGAGAGCTGTGATGCCATGGTACTCTACCCAGTGCTACAGTTTGAGACTCTGTCTCAAGTAAAGAGAAAAAAAAAACTCTTAAAAAAAAAGAAGGCATTTGGTCTGATAGATTTGAGCAACATTCCTCTGGGAAAAGTGTATGCCAGGCTAAGAGTATGGCAATGCTTGAGTTGTCTTGGCTTGTCCAATACAGGCAAGTGACTGAGTCTAGAGCAGAGTGACAAGCTAGGTAGGAATGAGTCTCAGAAGTAGGAAGGGTTCACATTACACAGGGCCTTGAAGGTGGTGGTAAGGATTCTCCATCACACTTCCCAGTAGATCTCAGTGGTGATAGAATAAAACTCAGTGGTGCTTTGAGCAAGGCAGTGACAGGGTCTTATTTAGGCTCCCTGTGATAATAGAAGAGCAGTGGAAGCAGGAAGATCAATTAGAAGTTGACCTCTGGGGTCCAGGCACTATATCATAGCAGGTTGGGCCAAGGGTAGCCTTGGGGAGATGTCTGGGATTGGCTGGATTGGGGATACATTGTGGAGGTGGAGAGGCCAGGATTTGCTCATGGGATTTACTTAGCTTTGTAAGAGGAGTCATAAAATTGGGTCTCTACCTGTTAGGAATGTACATGTTAGATAAGGGGACACTACCACACACAGTAATAAAATGATGTGCAAAGTGCAAATACGGTGATTTGTGGCATAGGAAGGAAGTGGGGGTGGGTGTTTTACTTAGTCTGGGTGGTGGTGATGAGGATCAGGGGAGAAGAAAGTTCTAGAACCAATCATAATTGGTCAATGAACAAATACTTATTGAACACTTACTATGTACCACACTCAGTTCTAGGCACTGGGGATGCAAAAGTGAACAAAGCAAAGTCCCTATCCTTGTGGAGCTCACATTGTAGAGGTCACAGTCCAGACTTCCTATTTTTGGTGGAAGCAACCAATACTTGTTCGCATAGGTATGACATAACTCACTGGTGTGGTAAAGCTGCGTAGGATTCTGGGATGCCAGTCTCTGGGAGAGAGGGAGAGAAAGAAAGAGGAAGGGGAGGGGGAGGGCTTCAATTTCAGTGAGAGGAAGGGCAGGCAGGGCTGGATGCAGGCTTGTGCTAAATCCAAGAAGATGAAGGTACCTACCTCCATTTGTAATTCCAAATTGGAAACAGCACTAAAGCCCAAAACACACATGAGAGAAAGTCTGTTCTAGGTCTTCTGATTGGGAAATTCTGGATATGTTCACAGACCCCCTGTTTTGCTGGATTCCTGAATCTGTTCCTAACCTACAAGTGGATGAGGAGGAGGAATTCTCACCTGGTCTATGGATGGGCTGAGAGCCAGCGGGGGTCCCCAGATGGAAATCAGAGCTTGGTTGGGTGCTGGGCCAGAGAGGTTGAGGACCTGATCCTTCTTCAATTCTGTGCAGATTGCTTTGAACTTGAATTAGGGTCTAGTGCTTTCATCTTTAAGCTCTAGGTAGCCAAGCTTTTGTATGAGGACAGTATGAAAATCACTGAGGACACAAGACCCCACAAGTCCCACTAAACCATAACAATTGCTAAGGACTGGGCTTTACCTCAATTTAAGAGCTCTGGGGAGATGACACTGGAGCCAGAGTAAACTTTCTGAGGTGAAAAGCAACATGAAGTAGTAGGCAGATATGGGCTTTGTTGGGTCTGAAGTTTATACAATTTAGGGAGCCTGCTTTAGGAAACGTAATGTCAAATTATGAATACAAAATTTTGCACAGAGCCTTGAAGGGCCCAGGCAAGCAAGGGACCCTGCGCATAAATTTGATTAGGTTTATGCACCCTCACTAGAATAATAGTCACTGAGCTGTTCATATATTTTAATTTTAAAATTAAAATCCTTCTCCTGGAAATTGGTTCAGCAGAATTATTGTGAAGCAGTGTGGTCTAGTGGGTAAGAGCAGAGTAGAAACATGAGGTGCTTTTGATAACCCACAATGTCCTCTGTGATTCTGGGTGACCCTCTCCTTCCTCTGTGGTCCTTCTCCCCCACTCTCACTTGGCTCAGCCACATGGGTCTTCGTGTTTAAGCCCCCCGTGCCAGGTACATTCTGACTTCAAGGGCTATGCTGTTCCCGCTGTCTGAATTGCTCTTGTCCCAAATACTCCCACCACTTGCTTTTTCACCTTAGGCTCAATATACTGAACCCCAAAATCCTTCTTTTAATTATTTTTTATTTTTTTCTATAGAGACGAAGATCTCATATTAACCAAACTGGTCTCAAATTCCTGGCCTCAAGCCATCTTCCTGCCTCAGCCTCCCAAAGTGCCAAAGTGCTGGGATTACAGGTGTAAGCTCCTCTTTCTGGCCACCCCTAAAGTTTTCAGCCACAAAGCTCATGGTCTTACTTCCATTTTGGTTAACAGTAGTATCCTGATGATGATGGGAACAGGCCTCAGGTCTTCACAATGGCTCAGGGTCCAGGTTAATATGTCTTTCTCCAGATGTGCCAATAATTGAAGACTTTTTTGAAAGTTTTGCCTGTACCTTATTTCTAATGGAATGTTCACCCTCATGAGTAATGACTTGGGTCCAAGGCCAACCAATAAGCAACCTGCATTTAAATACATATTATAAATGCTTGGTTAAGATCAAGTGTAGTATCTGTTTATATCGGTTTAAACATGTCTCACATTGTAACACTGATATTACTTGAAATTTCTTTTTATGATTCAGAAGGAAGACATACATTTTAGATCCTTATAGGCCTTCTTTAAGGCATATCTTGTATGAATATCATTCACTATTGTTCTGATTATAACTATACACTATGAATTGATAAATATAAATTATGAATATCAATAATTATCACTTGGATTATTATTATTTTTTTGAGACAGAGTCTCACTTTGTGTCCTTGGTAGAGGGTCGTGGTGTCATAGCTCACAGCAACCTTAAACTCTTGGGCTCAAGTGATCCTCTTGCCTCAGTTTTTTTCATTTGTTTAGAGACAGGGTCTCACTCTTGTTGGGGCTGGTCTCCCAGAGTGCTAGGATTATAAGTGTGAGCCCCTGCATCTCCCAGACTTATTGTTATTCTTATTATTTTGATTTGTAGAAGTGTTAGTTTAGACAGTTGTATATTAAAGGAATTATTTTCTCTTTTCTCTGTGAAACACAGTGTGTCTCGTGCACCAGTCTCTGGTGTTGGTCACTAGAATAAAGCTAGTGCTTATGAGATGCTGTGGGATTTTTATGAAGGAGGCTTTTCGTTTGTCACCAGGTAAAGTAGAATGGTTAGAAGACAGGTTCTAGAGTTGGACAAACCTCGATTTGAATCACAATTTACGAGTTATGTGACCTTGGATAAGTTAGTTAATTTCTGTTTTTCAGTTTGCATGATGATAGTACCTATCTACAGGGAGGTGTATCAAGTGAGGGGATGTATGTCAAGTACAACTCCAGAGGTTGGTAAACATCAGAGTCTCACAACAAACTTAGATGTAGGCTGTAATACTATTGCTATTTTTCCATTGGGATGAGCTGTCTAAGAGTCATTGCTCATTATGGCAATGATTTGCCTGTGGTCACATGATCAGCAAAGGGGAGAGGAAGGACTAGAATCCAGAGTGATTACAATGTGACACAGGCTGACTTTTAGTACACACACACACACACACACTCCACACACACAGGCATCGGAGTAACAAGTGAGAAATGCCTTGTATGTTATCTATAACCCCCTTTTCCTTCAGGCTGGTGTGTCAAAATTTGAAAAGAAAATAAAAAGTTCCAGGCTTTTACCTAAAAATTCAGGACAGGACTGGTTTTGCTGGGCATGACAGTGGTGAGTTATTAGTCTTGCCATAGCATTTGTCATCTGTGATATAGGACTAATGAAACTGCATACTAGTTAACAAGGATTAATTTCATATTGGCAAAGTGCTTCGAAAATCTTGAAGAAAGATGCTGGTGATGTGGCAGGCATCCCACAGGGATGGTGCTCCTATGTGACTGTTGTGACAGCAAAATTGGAGTCCCCAGCCCGTTGTCAGCAGCTCTTGGCAGCGCAGTTCCAAGCTTCACTGCTAGGAACTGCTGTGCTCTTGATTGTTGGTCTCTCTCCAATTTTTTGAAGATTTATTTTTTTAGAGAAACAATAGGAAATACATTTTAGTTATAGGAGAAAAGATATAGCTAAGGCCATCTTTTTCTTTACTTCTTCATCTTTCTGACACACAAACCCATTCCTTCTGAGCAAAGTTTCTTATAGTTTTAAAATTAATTTTTAAATACATAGTACATGCACATGGACCAACATTTAAATGGTATAAATAGATATGCAATAAAATGTCACCTTCCCACTCTTACCTCCCAGCCTCTGAGTTCCCTTTCCTGGAGGTAACCACTGTTTCAAGCAAATATTATACATACATTTGCATGTGTGATTTCTGTACAATATAATGGTGTAATGGCATACATGTATGTACTATGCACATTGTGCTATAACTCTTTTTTTCTTCGTTCTATAAGGTAGAGATCATTCCATTTTAAGGTATATAAAGTTGTCATATTCTAATAAAGGTAGTATAGTATTTAAAAAGGATAAACTATAAACAGTTTCTTGTAGGTAGTATTCAGCTGTTTCCAATCTTGCCATTTAAAAAAAATACAGCAACAACTATCCTTCTACATTTAAAATATGTCTATCCAGGGCGCCATCGGTGGCTCAGTGAGGAGGACTCCGGCCCCATATACCGAGGGTGGCAGGTTTGAACCTGGCCCCGGCCAAACTGCAACAAAAAATAGCTGGGTGTTGTGGTGGGCGCCTGTAGTTCCAGCTACTAGGGAGGCTGAGGCAAGAGAATCGCCTAAGCCCAGAAGCTGGAAGTTGCTGGGAGCTGTGATGCCATAGCACTCTACCAAGAGCAACAAAGTGAGACTCTGTCTCTTAAAAAAAAAAAAAAAAAAAAAAAAAGTGTATATCTATCTATCTATCTATCTATCTATCTATCTAAAGCTTAACTTCCCAGAAGTGCATTTAATATTGCCAAATTGCTTGTAGTAGAGGCTGTACCAATGTATATTCTCATCAATAATTCGTGTGAGTGCCTATAGCTCCATATTTTTGGCCCCACATCTTCACATTTTTTCCTAGAATTCAGCTTAGTATTATTTCCTTGCATGTTTTTTCATGATGGCTGGTATTGATGGCAGTAAACCAGGAACTTCCTTACAAGTTGACTAATTAAATTCTAAAGCAAACTATCTGGGGAGCCTGGGATAGTCCTCTACTTAAGTTATCTAATATCATCTTTGTGTTTATTGGAATAGCTTATTGCTATTGTGATTTTATGAAAACAAAGAGAAAAATCCATCTAATCTAATGGTTTGCATATCACTGCATCAGAATCACATGGGAGGGGAATGCAGAGTTTTTTTAAATTTTTATTTATTTATTTATTTATTTATTTATTTATTTATTTAGCTAGGGTCTTACTCTGTCACCCTGTGTAGTATGCCATGGTATCATAGCTCACAGCAACCTCAAATTGTAGGCTGGGTGTGGTACTTCACACCTGTAATCCTAGCACTTTGGGAGGTTGAGGAGGGTGGATTGGATTGCTTAAACTCAGGAATTAGAGACAAGCTTAAGCAAGAGTGGGACCCCACTACTTTTTTTTTTTTTTTTTTTTTTTTTTTTAGTAAGACTAAAAAAAAGAAAATAGAAATACTGGCCGGGTGTTGGGGTGGGTGTCTGTAGTTCCAGCTACTCAGGAGGCTGAGGCAGGAGGATTGGTTGAGCCCAGGAGTTTGAGGTTGCTATGAGCTATGATGAAGCCACGATGCTCTGCCCAGGGTGACAGAGTGAGGAAACTCTGCCTCAAAAGAAAAAAGCAACTTAAAACTGTCGGGCTCAAGCAATTCTCTTGTCTCAACCTCCTGAGTAGCTTGGACTATAAGTACCCTCCACAATGCCTGGCTTTTATTATTTTTAATTTTTTTCTAGTAGACAAGAGGCCTTATTCCCTCAGCCTCCTGGAGTATTAGGATTACAGGTATGAGTCACTGTACCTGGCCAGAATCGCTTTTTTTTTTTTTTTTTTAATGGCGATTTTAGGACTACTCCAGACTTATAAAACTTGAACTCGCAGCTGGGTGCAGTGGCTCACGCCTGTAATCCTGGAACTCTTTGGGGCCAAGGTAGGTGGATTGCCTAAGCTCACAGGTTCTAGACCAGCCTGAGCAAGGGTCAGACCCTGTCTCTAAAAATAGTCGGGCATTATGGTGGGTGCCGGTAGTCCCAGCTACTTGGGAGGGCTGAGGCAAGAGAATTGCTTGAGTCCAACAGTTTGAGGTTGCTGTAAGCTGTGATGCCAGGATACTCTACCAAGGGCGACAAAGTGAGACTCTGTCTCAAAACAAACAAATGAACAAACAACTTGAACTCTCCAAGAGATGGGCCAAGTTCTCATTGGTGATTCTTATGCCTACTATAATTTGGAAACAACTATCCTTAGGCTAGGACAATTTACAGGCAGACAAATAGTATTGTTAATTTACCTTTTAAAATTAAAAAGTAATGCATTTTTATTGTAAAACATTTTAAAAAGACAGCTAAGTAAAGAGAAAAAGAGAGACTAGTGGTAACATTGATACTGCTTCAACTGCTGGATATAAACGTATCTCATTTATATCCCTACAACAATCCTATAAGTTCAATACCATCATTACTGTCCTCTCTCATATTTTACAGATAAAGAAACTGAAGGACAGAGAGGTTACATAATGTTTACAACATGATGTTGCCAATAATTGGTGTTGCCACTATTTAAACTTTAGTGTTTCTAAAGCCCAAAGTTGAATTTCAGAGCCCTCAATCTGTGAATTCTAGAATACAAACACTGGGTGTATGTTGTTTGTGCTCTTTTTTTTTTTTTTTTTTTTCAGACAGGGTCTCGCTCTCTCTGTTGCCAAGGTTGGAGTGCAGTAGTGTATATCATAGCTCACTGTAACCTTGAACTCCTGCGCTCAAGCGATCCTCATATCTCAGCCTCCCCAGTAGTTGGGACTATAGGTGTGCACCACCTAGTTAATTTTCTTAATTTTTAGAGATGAGGGTATTGATATATTGCCTAGTCTAGAGTTGAACTCCTGGCCTCGCTGTTTTCCTACTTAAGCATCCTAAAGTGCTGAGAGTGTAGGTGTGAGCCAATGCACTGGGTGTGTTCCTGTCCTTGTCTTTTTCCTACATATATGTACTTATGAATCCATCAGAGAAACTTTCCTTAGCCTTCAACTCCTTTTCTCTCACCTATAATCCTTTTACTTTGGGAGGCTCAAGTGAGAGGATGAGTCCCACTATGTCACCCAAGAGTGGAGTGCCGTGGCATCACAGCTCAAGCAACCTTAAACTCTTGTGTTAAGTGATCCTCTTGCCTCAGCCTTCCAAGTCACTGGGACTACAGGCGCCCGCCACAACACCCGGCTATTTTGTTGTTGTTGTTGTAGTTGTCATTGTTGCCTGGCAGGCCCGGGCCGGGTTCGAACCCACCAGCCCCAGTGTATGTGGCCGGCGCCCTAACCGCTGAGCAACAGGCGCCGAGCCTATCTTCCTTATTTTTCTTATTCTCTGTAATTATCTTATTCCATTATTTATTATTTGTCTATCCCCAAGGAGACATAAGTTCCAGAAAAGAAGATGGCACCACTGCATTGACAGCTGGGGCACTTCTGGTGCCCATAACCCTGGCTGACGAGCCTCAACAGAACGTGTTCATGAATGGGAAACTACCCGCATCATTTTCCTCTTTCTCCTTTAAGTACCGTCTAAATGGATCCACCCGAGTGACAACGCCGGCGAAGAGCAGCCTCGTTATGGGCTAGAGCATTTGCCGTTGCTGCTAGTAACCACTGTTTCCCACCAGTCGGGTCATCACTCATCTTGACTCCGCCCCCAAGACGGTCCGGTCGGTCGCGCCCCCAGGACGCCCCGCCCCGTCCGCGGTGAAATTGGCGCTGGCCCTTTAAATGGCGATACTTCTAGTACCCGGCCGCCGGAAGGGGAAGTTTGCGCCTCAGAACGCTGCCTCGCTAGTCCGAATTCGGTGGCGCCACGTCCGCCGGTCTCCGCCTTCTGCACCGCGGCTTAGGCGGCTTCCGCCTCAACAACTTCCATTCGCGGGGCCGGTCGCGTTGGGTGGGGGCCGGCACTGAGAGTCGGGCAGCCGTGCGCATCCTGGCGACTGAGAGGCGAAGATGTCGGACATCGGGGACTGGTTCAGGAGCATCCCGGCCATCACACGCTATTGGTTTGCCGCCACCGTTGCGGTGCCCTTGGTCGGCAAACTCGGCCTTATTAGCCCGGCCTACCTCTTCCTCTGGCCCGAAGCCTTCCTTTATCGCTTCCAGGTACTGACCAGTGGCGGGGGCAGCGGAGACTACAGCCCCAGGCGGCCCTGCGGCGGCGGAGCGTAGGCCGGCATGTTGCGGGCGCGCGGTGCCTGGTGGGATTTGTAGTGCGCCCCGCGCTGGCGGTTTAGGGCGGGGTCCAGTGGGCCAGTGTGGGCCGGGGGTCTGGAGCGAGGGCTCTACGTGGCTGGAGACTAGGGTTTGGCCTGGCGGGAAGGGACTGCCTTCGCTTGTGTAGTGAGATTGTGCTCTCCGTTCTCCGTACTTTAATGATTGTTGTCAGTCTCTTGGGCGCTTGCGATTAGCAGGCTGGTCCATCTGGAGCTGTGCTCACTGACTTCCTTGTCACCCACGTGGGTGGCCTGTGGGTGTCAACTTGACCAACTTCGAAGTGAGTTCTTATATTAATGAGGGTTTGTTTTCCCCTTCTATAGGAGTGACTTAAGATCATAGATACGAAGAACGAGAGTATATATCTGCGTTTCCCTCAGGCCCTAATTTAGTATCTGGCATGTAGTGGTTGTACGTGTAAAGGAATGCGTAAAGGGTAAATTGCTGCAGAAATGGAAGGCCCTATTTTCTTAAGTATGAAGGAAACAGTCCAGAGTAACATTTCTGGCAAAAGAATGTTAGTTTTCTGCAGGTTATCTTTATTCACTAATCCTGATTTAAAACCAATCAGTGGTGGATCAGATACCAAGATTTGACATTAATTTGAACACAGAACTTGGCTTGTGGATGACACTCTCTTGTCTCCCCTCACTACACTATTTCTTAGTTTCCTTTGCTAGTTGCCTTTGTTCCTGACCTTCAAATTTTTGGATGTGCCCCAGAGATCAGTTATAGGACCTTTTCTATAGACTTCCTAGCCCTAGGTGGTCTTTTCCCACCTCAGGGCTTCAAGTGCTTAGAATAAACTGAAGACTCTGAAATACAAATATAAATATCTTCCATTCCAATTGTTTCCTAATATTCCCGGATTTTATATCCAGTGGTTAAGATCACTTCTTGGATGACAGATAGTCATCTTTAATTTAATGTACTCAAAACCAAATCCCTTTTCCCTGGTTGCCCTAAGAGTAATAGCAACTCCAGTATTGGGGGATTTCAAGTTGTCATCCTTGAGTTCTTTCTCACTCCACAATCTGTTAGCAAATCCTGGTTGACTCTATACAGACCCGGAATATAATAATCCCTTTTCTTTCTCCATTGGAAGTCATTATCATTTCAACCTTGTTCCTTTTAACCTTCACTCTAAACTGATCCTTTTAAAACATAAATCAAGTCCTGTCCTCTGTTCAGAATCACAGATATTTTGTTAACTCTAAGGAAATCCAAGTCCTTTCAGTGGATGTGCAAGGTCCCTAACTGCCTCTCTGACCTCATCTCCTACTGTTCTTCACCTTGTATGTTATACTCCACAGTGAGATCCTTGCTGTTACTTCAGTGCCTAAATGAATCCTTCCTTGGCATTTGCACCTACTGTTTCTATGCCTGAGGAAGATAATCATGGCTCACTTACTTCCTTACATCTTTCAGGTCTCTGCCCAGATGCCCAGATGGCAGGCCCTTTTATTGGCATGGTCCTACATGTATGGCACCTCCTTCACTCTATCTCTCTTATCTTTTTTCTTGGTACAAATCACCTGTTGGTATTTGTTAGTCTGCTTTCCCCTCAGAGAATAAGACTCCATGAGAGTCAAAGATCTTGTCTCATTTACTACTTTGTTACCTAGAATATTGTCTGGCATGTAGTAGGTGCTTATATTGGCTGAATGGTGGGAAATGATTGGTCCCTTACTAGGTGCTGGGCACTGAAGGGTTACAATAACGAATAGAACAGAAAATATTTCATCTCCCATGAGGAACCTAGAGAGGTATGTGATGGAGAGTGACTTAAGGGGTGTAATATTTAATAGGATGTTCCAGGAAGGCTTCAGAGAAGAGACATTTGAAGAAATCCAAATGGTGAGGAGCCAGCTGGCTTTGAGTAGATCTGGTTCTGGAGACAACCTTCCAAGAAGAAGGAAAGTAAATGAAAGGCTCAGAGGATCGGACTAGGAGCAGAAATACTGGGTAGCTAGAACAGAGTCAGCTGTAGGGCTGAGGATTGGTGGATGAGGGAGGGCAGGGAGACAGCCATGGATGAGTGTAATAAAGGGAAGATGGAAAGGTAGGTTGAGATTTAATCATACAGGCTCATACCAAGACATTTTGAACTTTATTTTGAGGGCACTGTGAAGCCTTTGGAGCCTTTTAAACAAAGGACTGACAGATTGCTTACTGTGGAGTGGATTTGGTGTGTATGTGTGAGGAGTGGAGGGAAGAAGCAATGGGTTCAGAGAGGTGAATCCAGTTAGGGAAGAGAGATGGTGGTTTGGATCAGGGTGGCTGTGAAGATAGAGAAAGATGGATAGATCCTGCAGTTAAAGTGGATAGGATCACAGCTGATGATACCAAGGGTGAATGGGTGAACGATATGGGACTCAATATCACTATTTTCACTGGAGCAGCTGCATGGTGGCGAAGCACTTTATTGAGATTGGAAATGTTTAGAGCTCAGGTTTGGGGTTATGGATAAAGTTATGGTTTGGCTTTTTAGGTATCCTAGTGAAGTTAAATAGACAATTGGATATAAGAACATGATTCTGGAGTGCAGCCAGAACTGTATACTGTTTTCTGTTTACTTTAGGAAATATTTGTTGGCTGAATGAACACTGTGTGCTTGCTTCCTCAGAGCTAGTTGGGTAATGTGTGTGCATGAGAGGTGGCAATCATTGCATATTATTTTGTGAGAAGGACCTGGTTAAAACTGACTGGTTGGCCTGTCTTGCAGAATCTCACTGATGTAGTCAAATTAGTAGAAGAAGTAATATAAAAAAGCTTTTCTCATAGGCTTCAGGTGTATAATGATGAAAGTGATGAACTGATTAGGAAGCGTCATTATTCATGTTACACCTTACACAAATTTTCCCCATCTCCTTTGCGTTGTTTCTTCTGGGCTTATTATCCTCAGACTGGGGGAAATTGCTGGCAGTAGGTAGGATAGTACACTGACTCCCCAGGTATCAAAAGACTAACAGCTGTACCTTGTCTCTCCTTGGACTCTTGCCTTTTCTTGACAAGTTAAACTTTCATACCCTTCTGGAGGGACTCTTTTGCAAATGGAGTAGTCCAGGAAACAGTGGGTGCCCTTCTGCATGTAAGAATCTGTTGTGTAAGGATGGTGTGAAGTGTGCTTTAGCAGAGTTTCTCCTCTTTAGAAGCTGGATCTTAACAGCTTAAAAAAAATTGGAGAATGACTGATCTGTGTGCACATGTTGGAAGGGACAAGTTATTTTTCCTGCTGATCCACAGATTTCCTCTGTGTTCCTCTGTGTTCTGTTGGTTTGGAACTCCAAAGTTTAAAAAGTTATTTCTTTAGTTGAACAGGTTGGAAATAGGTGTGTGTGAAGACTCATTACAGCGTTTGTTGTTCATGATATTACCCTATTCTAAGTCTCTCAAGACTTAACAGTCATCAAATACTTCACAAGGATGAAAATTGTCTTCATATTGGTTTCTTATTAACTACAAGAGAGGTGGCAATTTACTGCTGCCCTACTGTTATTCTGAGATTCTGTCTCCCAGATATAATACTGCCTGCGTGGCAGTATTTCTTCATCTCTTTGGACAAAATTACATCATCCTCTTAAATCTGTGTTGTGCTTCCCTGTGTTATCTCATTTAACTCCCACAATTATCCCGAGATAAGTGTTACCCCCATTTATGTAGTTTCAGTTTCTATTTCATTTGTGTCAAAGAGAGTTTAAAGCTGTCTTATTTAACTACTTTGCATAATATCTACCAAAAAAAATTTAGTGTTTGGCAACACATTTTTTGAAGATGATTTCTTGTAAATCAGCCATAGCAAATTATTTTTCCTTTCCTATTAGAGTAGGAAAACCATAAGATTTCAAATAATTCAACTCATGGTCTGAAGGCCTGGCTCAGTCCTTACTAGTTGGGTGCCCTTCTGCAAGCTGTTCATCCTGTCTGAGCCTCCAATCCTAAAAATGGGGATATGAATTATTTTTCAGGTCATGAGAAAAAAATAACAAAACTAGGATAACATAATACAATTAAAAACGAGAGAGACAGAGTCTTGGCTTCATTACTTAGGCTAGATTTGAACTTCTAGGCTCAAGTGATCTTCCTGCTTCGGCCTCCCAACGTGCTGGGATTAAAGGCACAAGCCACTGCACCCAGCCAGACTCTCAGTTTCTCTAATTTGTTTCCAGGAATCAGACCCGACATCAACCAAATCTGTAATTTAGCCTGGTACTTATATTTGCCAAGCTTTTGCTTATATTATCACATTTAACACTATGACAACAACCCTAGCAGATTAACTTAAGAGTGTACAGGCAGTCCCCAAGTTATAAACATCCAATTTGCATACAACTCACGCTTACTAACGGGCTATTACCGTAAGCCCTCGAGTTACAAACATCGGACTGACATCCAACTTGTACTTACAAACGGAGGTAAATGTACTTGTTCCATCTTACAAATTCATTTTAAGAACAAACGTACAGAACCTATCTTGTTTGTAACCTGGGGACTGCCTATATTAGGTAAGAGACATTTCACACATAATAGAAAGGAAGGGAACAAACTTGGTCTTTGTGGCAAGTGTTTTGGTACACACAGTTTAAAATATTTCCTTAACAGTCCTGTTCACATGAGACAGATTTTAGTTACAGGATAGCTACAGCCCACACTGCCAACAAGTTGTTGGACTAGTAACTAAGGAACAATGTCTTATGTCTTTTTGAAGAAGGGTTTATATGCCAGTGAACACATGGGCTACTTTTCTTGTTTAATGAGGAACTCTAGGAGGATTACCTAATGTCTGATTAGGGTCCAGCCTTGCTTCTGAAAAAACTGGGATGTTACAGGTCTGGCCTTGGGATTGCTGTGGAATTAAAATGAAATGCTCCTCAACAAGTCTTCTCGGCAAGCGTGTGACATGCAGTCCTCTGTCCGTGAGTGAGTCCTGGGCTCTTTGTTGGCTGCTTTGGGCTTTCTAGGGTTGAAAATGTTCCTCTCTGTTTGTGGCCCTGAAAGTAAAGCCACTTTCCTATTTAAATATCTGTTAAAAGAAAGAAGAGGATTTAAGTTGGATACTTTGAATGGGGATTTCAGAAATACAGTAGAACTTCTATAGTTGATCACCTCCCTGCATTGACCACTTCCTTAAGTTGACCTAATTTTCTTAGACCAGACATACATATCAGTACAGTAGGCCTAGTTCCTTATGTTGAACCTCTTGTATGTTGACCAGTTTGTTACAGTACTTTGGGTTGTCAACTTACAGAGGTTGTGCTATGTATTACATTATATCTTCCTAAAGAAATGAATCATTTTCTGATGTTTTCAAGTTATAATTATAAAGAAATGCAAAAATAATAATAAGACTTTTAGATCAATAAAAACTAATATAACTCAAGGGTAAGCTTAATGAACAGGGAAAAGAAGTGAGGTATTTTGACAGGCACTAATTTCCAAAGAACAGGTGCACACAGTGACTAAAAATAGTGTTGTGTCATCAGCCTTAGAGAAAATGTAGTCAGAAAAAAAAAACAAGGTTTCTTTTCCAAAGTCAGGCCTTGAGTAATTTATAGGAATGTGGGGGTAGTTTAAAGGTGAATTTGTGAAAACCAGGTCAGCAGGGCAACTCCTAAAGATTATAATGATAATATACCCCCCATATATTTTTTTTTACAAAGTACCTTTTAAATCTACTTTCTTAATTCCAATCTTTCACAAACCCTGTAAGATAAAGAAGGCAGGAGTCATTGGACAGATGTCATTGGATAGATGACCAGGCTTATGCCTCCTGAGAGCTTGCGTTTAGCCTTTACTCCAGTGTGTTTCACAAGCAGGAAGAATGAATTCGTAGGTTTACTCTCAGTTCATTTCTGGATGATACAAGTATAGTAGTACTGAAAATTTTACTAATTATAACTATACTTTTTCCTCTTTATGTCACATGTGAATAGTATCACAAACTCTGGAGTCAGACTTAAGCTGAATAGCATGCCTATTTATTGGTTTTTTTAAAATTATTTTTAATTATTTTTGTATTTTTTGAGACAAGGTCTTGCTCTATTGTCTGGGGTAGAGGGCAGTGTCATCATCATAGCTCACTGCGATCTCAAACTCCTGGACTCAAGCTATCCTGCCCTGGTCTCCTGAGTAGTTGGGAGTATAGGCACAGGCCTCACTGTATCTGGCCAACTTTTCTTTTTCTTTTTCTTTTTTTTTTTTTTGCAGTTTTTGGCCGGGGCTGGGTTTGAACCCACCACCTCCGGCATATGGGGCCGGTGCCCTACTCTTTTGAGCCACAGGAGCTGCCCTCAACTTTTCTATTTTTTGTAGAGATGGGACTCTTGCTCTTGGTCAGGCTGGCCTCAAACTCCTGGCCTCAAGCAGTCGTCCTGCCTCAGCCTCCCAAAGTGCATTACAGGTGTGAGCCATCAGTACCTTTTTTTGTTTTTGTTTGTTTCATAAACGATTAACTAAAGTAGGGTGAACGTTAGTTTATCATTTCCCTTTTTAGAGGCTCAGAAGTGGGAATATATAAGCAAAAATTTAAATTGAGGTCTTCTCAGATTATCTCCAGTGCTTCTTACCATTAGACTATACTGTTTTTATGATAAAGTTGTAAATTAATCAAAATGATTTTTAACTTGTTTTGTTTTATTTGTTTAAATACAAATTCCTTAGAAAATAACTTTTTGGTTGTGTACTGTTTTCCTCCACAGGGAATTAAGATTTGATGGTTGCATGCCTATACTTGGAGAACGTGACTTGTCAGCTCCATGTGGCTTTCCCCTATGACTGATGTCCTCCATTCCAGGCACACCTGAATTGTTGGGATTATCCATTCACTTGTGCTCTTGCACTTCTTTGGGTCTTTGTACACAGTGTCCGAACTTTTCATCCCTTGTGTCAATTCTTGCTTCACTCGACAGCTTTCTCATTACTGTGAACTCCTAATGCAGGATCCATGTCTTTTTTTGGTTTGTACAAGATAGTGTGCAGGAGGACACATAACTAACTCTCTAGCCAAAAGCCAGCAGTATGCTGACGTTTCTGGAAGCCTAGGAAGATCATTTATTTTAATTACTTTTATTTAGTGTTGTACTGGGGGTACTTGCCAGTGGATTAGAAAAAAATGAAATAAGAAAAAAAAATTTATTTACATACCGGGTTATATGCTTGGAAAGCCCCAGAGGCTCAATATTTAAATATTATAAACAGTATAAGATACTCAGCTTTGGTGGTTGGGTATAAAAAGGTAGAAGAAGATAGAAAACTGTAAAAGCTGTGAAAGATTTCTTGGCTGAGAATTATATCAATATTATATTGATATCATAAAGACGTTGGTGCTAATTCATTTAGAAAAACAAAATATTGAGAGTAGCCAAGAAAATTGTGATAATCGTGGAAGAAAAAGGGGAGGGAGCCTATTTGACTATTTAACTTTATCTGGTACTAAAATATACTGTAATCGTAGAAATGAAAATAACTTGGTATTTGAATAGGGATCAGTTCCAAACAGAATAGTCCAAAAATAGATCTTAATGTAAAAGAGAATGTTTGATGAAAGTAGCTTTTCAAGTAGTTGGGAAAAAGGTGAGTTACTCCATAAATGGGACTGGGAAAACTGAGTGACAATCTAGAAAAAAGTTGGATTTCTTCCTCATTCCTTAGATGAGCCATGAAAGTACTACACTAAAAATGTGAACTTTTTATATTATAAGAATAAAAATATTTTTTAACATTTATTGGTATGTGATGGATACATTTGGCTACATTTAATTAAACTTTTGCATGCCAAAATATGGTAATGAAACTAATGACATGTCATGAAACTAATGACAGCATAAAATATTTATAACAATGAGAAAGAGAAATTTCATAATGTATGAAGAAAGGTAAATATCCTAGAAAGATGATTAAAGGAAATGCTGAAGTTTTTTAAATGTAAAAAGGAGCTTGATTTTTCTCATAACGTACATAAAACTTAATTTTTAGATGGGTGAATATAAAACACACTAAGTGGTGAGGGTATGGAGAGCAGACAGACATCTACTTAAAAAAATTTTTTTTAAGTTTTTAAGAGACATGGTCTTGCTCTGCTGCTCAGGCTGCAATGCAAGTCTGAGGATAGCTCACTATAAACCTTGAACCCCTGGATTCAAATGATCCCCCTGCCTCAGCCTCCTTAGTAGCTGGGACTGTTGAGGGCCTGCCTCTATGCATGGCTAAATTTTTTATTTTTCATGGAGACAGAGTCTTACTGTGTTGCCAAGGCTGCTCTTAAATTTCTAGCCTTGAGCAGTCCTCTTAGCTCAGCCTTCCCAAAGTGCTGTGATTACAAGTGTGAGCTACTATATCTAGCCTCATCTACTTTTTAGAAGGAAGTATAAGCTGATTAAACATTTTTGTAGGCATTTGGCAGTATTTACCAAAATAAATGCGTATGTCTGTTGGTCTAGCACAGTGATTGGCAGGAATTTATCCTGTATATATCCATGTATAAAGAATATATGCAGTATATTTATTGTGACATCATACCAGTGTAAAGGAAGTTTGGACAGTCACATAAAAAGAATATCTCAAAGCCAATAAAAGTATTTTATTGAGGGAATGAACCAAGGTATAAAGCCATGCTACGCAGGGTAGGATGGATGATAGTAACACATACTATTCTTTCTTTCTTTCTTTTTTTTTTTTTGTGTGTGTGTGGTTTTTTTTTTGGCCCGGGCTGGGTTTGAACCCACCACCGCTGGCATATGGGACCAGCGCCCTACCCCTTTGAGCCACAGGCACTGCCTATAACACATACTATTCTTGAAAGAAATACAAGGAACTGATCAGTTGTTGCTGGAAAGAACTGGGAAACTCAGGGTCAAGAGCAAGGCTTAATTACTTTACCCCTCTGTATTTTTTGTTTTTTGGGGTAATGCTTTTTAAGTCATGTACCCATATTATCTGTTTAGTGCGTTGGTTTGAATTATAAAGACCCTGTTTTACTTCTGCATTTTAAATATGACGTTTTTGGACAAGGTTTATTATCTTAGAATTTTTTTTCCCGAGTAGAGGCATTACTGTTCTGTTAGAAATTAAGTCTTTGTAATTCATTTTTGACATAGGCATAATTATATGCCTAATCTTAGTAAAGGCTAATCATATACTTCTATAGTATTGCTTTTTCCAACTTGTTTAGTAGTATTTATTGTTTATTTTGTGCTAGCATTTTATTCCATTGATTTGCAAATTGGTATGGACTTTTCTCAGTTTTCTTGGTAGTATTGTAGCTCTCATTGAGGAGAATGCTTTGCAGGGGTTAATTTTGTTTAGTTAAAGGAAGAAAGTTATCCAGGCTTAGAGAAACTAACTGCCATGTTTTTTTGTTTGTTCGTTTGTTTTTTTGATCTGGACAGATTTGGAGGCCAATCACTGCCACCTTTTATTTCCCTGTGGGTCCAGGAACTGGATTTCTTTATTTGGTCAATTTATATTTCTTGTATCAGTATTCTACACGACTTGAAACAGGTATGTGATCCACGGTTATTTTAAGTATTGTTTCTTTCTAATTTGTTAATCCATATATGTACTTCCTTGGAGAAATTTGGAAGGCCTTTAGCGTTATATATAGAAATGGTGTAATGATAAATGCTCAGTGACTGTGGCAGGCACTTAGATAATTCAGTTTTTAATTTTCACAGCATCCTGAGATGTAAGTAGCAGTGTCATCATTTTATAGGTGAAAGAAATAGCAGGTCAGAAGTTTATAAGTCTTGCTTGTCTCCTTAGTGGCAGAGCCGTATGCCTCCTCACATATTTTGACTATCTTACTCTCTTTTGAAAAGATTGGCTGACTTCAGAGACATCATGAACCTGCTGGCTTTTAGCTCAGGATAGAAAATCTAAACCACTCCTAAATCTAAAGTCAGTGCTCATAGATTTGAGAATTGTGAGTTGGTCTCATAACTGTAGGGTACTTGTAGATGGACATGTGGTGTCAAATATAATTTTTCCTTAAATTGGCATTCGGTATTAGGTACTTTTTAAAAAGAAAGAAAGAAATTGTATTGATAACAAAGTACAAGGTCATAGATTATTACTATGGAGGTATTACTATTAATAGCCCATTCCATGAGTTTTACCTATGAGGATAAATAGGAGATTCAAGGAAGTGAAATGGGGCTGGTATAGTGGCTCATGGCTATAATCCTAGCACTGTTAAAGGCTGACGTAGGAGGATCACTTGAGGTCAAAAGTTCAAGACCAGCCTAAGCAAGAGCAAATCCCTTGTCTCTACTAAAATAGAAAAATTAGCCAACTGTGGTGGCTCGGGCCTGTAGTCTTACCTACACATAGGGTGGCTGGGTCTCTTGAGCCCAGCAGTGGGAGGTTGTAGTGAGCTAAAATCATGCCATTGCACTCTAGCAGGGGTGACAGAGCAAGTTTCTGTTTCTAAAAAAAAAAAAAGAAAAAAAAAGTGAAGTGACTTGGTGGAGGTGAAACTGACAGCTAGATTTCTTACTGCCATGTGAAAGGTTTGATCCTTAAATCTACCAAAATATTTAATTTCATTCTTCCTATTCTAGTTGGACCTGATTTTGATGCCAACTTGCTTTACATTTTACTCCTCTGATAGAATTTGAGGATTGTAATTTTTTTACATCAATCTTAAACTCTAGACTAAGTGTAGATGATCCCTGATCAGTTATTTAAAATTTTGTTTTGGAAAATTTTCAAACATACGCAGAAGTAAAGAGAAAGGTCATTGAACCCTTATTTTTGTTGTTGTTGTTGAAATCAAATTCACTTACATAAAATTCACCATTTTAACCATTTTAAAGTATAAAATTCAGTGGTCTTTAGTATATTCACAATGTTATGCAACCATCACCACAGTCTAATTCCAGAACATTTTTTTTTTTTTTTTTAAGTTTTTAGCTGGGGCTGGGTTTGAACCTGCCACCTCTGGCGTATGGGGCCAGTGCCCTACTCCTTTGAGCCACAGGCGCTGCCCAATTCCAGAACATTTTTATCACTCCCCAGAAAACCCAAAGGAGCCACTCTGCATCCCTTCTTTCCTTTCCTCCCATCCTCTGGCAACCACTAATCTACTTTCTGTGTGTGTGCATTTGTCCTTTTGTGACTTCTTTTACTTAGCATAGTGTTTTCAAGGTTCACTCATATCATGGTATTTTTCAGTATGAACCCCTAATCTTGTGACCAGTCTGGTTTTATCTGTGACCATGGCTGCCCCCCCCCCACCTGATTATTCTAAACAAAATGCCAGATATGATACCTTTTCATTCATAAATATTTCAGTATTTACTTCTGAAATATAAGGACTTAAGAAATAATTTTAATACTGTTATTAAACTTAAATGGTAATAATTCTCTGACCTTGTTTTACAGAACATTCTCTTTTCTTGTTTACTTAAGGTCTCTGAACCCATTTACCCATCCCTGTTACCTGGTCAGATAACTAATTTGCAACATTAGTCTACTTGAATACCACGTAAGGCAAATCTGGGGGATTATTAGGCCCTTGGTGTCTTGTCTTTGCTGTAAGTTGCTCCTTCATTTTCTACTTTCCAACCAGAGTACTTTGAAATGCTTAGTTGAGAGGTATTTTTTAAAAACAGCTTTATTGAGATATTCTTACACCGTATAATGTACCCATTTAAAGTGTACAATTCAATGTTTTTCGTATATTCACAGAATTATACAACCATTATCACACTTACCTTTATAATATTTCTTCATCCCCAAAGGAAACCTGTTATCTGTTAGCAGCCACTCCTCATTTTCATTCAATTCCCTCCTTCCCCTTAACCCTTAGGAAACTAATCTACTTGCTGCCTTTTTAGATTTGCCTATTCTGGATCTTTCTTATAAACAGAATCATGTAGTATGTGGCCTTTTGTGACTTACATCTTTCCCTTGCGTAGTGTTGTCAAGGTTCTTCTTCGTTGCATGTATCAATACAAGTAAGATTTTATTCTTCATATTTACTACATTTTGTTTATCCATTTGTCAGTTGATGGATATTTGACTTGGTTTCAGTTTTGGGGTATTATGAATAATGCTGCTATTAACATTAGTGTAAAAAGAAACTTTGGGAGCATTCTATTTAACCCTCTTATTTCACAGACAAGAATATAGTGGTGCAGAGTGGTGGTGACACGTTACCAGGGTCACAAAGCTATTCGAGGTAACATAGCTAGGGCTGGAACCCAGGTTCACTGATTCCCAATTTTCTCTCCACCACAGAGCCTCAGCATTTTGACAAAATGTTTGCCCCTGCATATTTTCTGCTTGCCTAAATTGTTAGGTGTATAGCAATGTTGGTGTATTTATGAAGTTTCTGATTTGAACTATAAAGACTTCAACTTGAAAACAGTTAATTTATAAATTCCCTGTTGCAAGCATGCCAACTAATACACTGTAGTTTATGTGATTATAGTATTTTAAGTACTCAATGTAAAGAATCCTTAGAAATAACAAAGCCAATACCACATCAAAAGGAGCAGAACTATTATTAAAATTCAGAAATTATGTTAGGATTTCAGCTGTGATTTATTGTAGCATCAAGCCTCCTTAGCACTGTAGCTAAAGTTGTGTCTTTTGGGTAATAGGGAGAAATAAAGGAAAGTAGGAGAGACTTTCGCTGGAAATCCATTTTTCTTTTTTTTAAGATAGAGGTTTCTGCCTTTTTGACGCTTGTAAGAATTTTTTTAATTTGTTAGCTGTATCACATAACTGTGGAGGGGAGAAGTTACTTTTGAGCTAGAGTGACCTTAAGGTATTTCTGTTTCTTTTTTCTGCTTCTTTTATAGTATTCCAACTGAAAGGATTAGAAATGATGCTCAGAAAAGAAAGCTAGGCGGTTGTTAATTATTCTGCCCAATAATAAGACCGAACCAGTAGAGGATGCAGCGACAATAGCACTATCCGAGAGGTTAGATTTCACTCTGCTTCTTACAAGCCTCTGTGACTTTGCTCATGTAATTTTATTTTCTCATCTGTAAAAAGGAGGTTATGGGTCTTTCCATTCTACCTCCCAAATGCAGTATGAGGATGAAGAGTCAAAGGCTATAGAAAGGTGGACTGTCTGTGTATTGCCCCTTCTCCCCACATCATTTTTCTTTGCTAGAGTGTAAGCTTCTGGAAGGCAGACTGTCTTTTCAGTGTCTAAGCCAGTATTGGACAGGGAGTGTGTGTGCGCATGCACATTTGTATACATCTGACAATAACAGTGGTAAGTACCTCCCGATATGGTCATCTTGGAGGAGGGACAATGGTAGACAAAACAGATTCAGTTCCTCCCCTGGCAGAGCTTGTGGTCGTGGAGGGAGAGGGAGACAGGGGTTAACCAGGAAATCCCAAATGTGTCGATTAGGTTGTGACAAGAGTTGTGAAGGAAAGGCCAAGAGGTGTGAGGGAATTCAGAAGGCCTCCCTGGCCTTTGGGATGAGGAGGGTTCAGTAGTGATGGAATCACCCGTCCCCTCTTTGGGTCTGATTTCGTCTGCGGCAGAGCCCAACATCCTTTCCTTACCCACTGGAATTCAGTTGGGACATCATAGGTTAACCTTAGTCAGCTGAGGGCTGACTGAGTTCGGGGCTTAATTGAGGACATGGTTTATGTATTTTTAAAAATTCACTTTCTTGAGAGGAGGGATTTTCAAAATAGTCTCATTTTAGCATTCTCTGTAAGTTTTTGAAGTGCCTCTCTATGCAGATGTTATTTTGTTATGAAATTCTGAACCATGATGTTGGCTTATTTTTGTTTCCAGGAGCCTTTGATGGGAGGCCAGCAGACTATATATTCATGCTCCTCTTTAACTGGATTTGCATCGTGGTATCCTTCAATCTGTTATTTTGGGCTGGAAATAAATCATTTTTTTCAGGTTTGGGGAAATAAATAGTATTCCATAAAACTTTCAAATTAACAATATTTGCACCTTTGTTTACAGTTAATAACGAAGAATAAAGTTCTTTTTAAATGCTATAGTAAATTATATAGTCCTTGAGTAATGCATTTTCTTGATATTGCCTTCATGGGATTTTTTTCCCACATGTGGTTGAGTTTTATCAGTATTCCTTCTTCTTCTTCCCAGTTCTGTGTCCTCATGTGTAACAGCTTGTTGACTGAAGCACAAAGAGATTCCATGCCATGAGACAGCTTCTGAAATCTGTGGTCCTTATCAGAAAATTAATTTACAACCCAGCATCCTTTTTTTGCTTCATTGTTGTCCTTCTTTGGGGGTACTAAACGGCAATTCAGTCCCTCCATAAAGTACCCAGTTCTGGGAGTGGCACAGTAAGTGTCTCTGCTTTGCATCAACCACAATTGTCAGCAGCCCTCCAACTATAGGACTCTTACAGATGACGAGAGCAGCAGAAGCTCATGATGTCTCAACTCCTGTGCAGACTCAGAGAAGAAAAAAATTGTTTTAGATTTCAGCCATGTTGTAGAGCCCTGAATGTGAGTAGAACAATTCTTTCTTTTAAAGGATATAGGCATCTCCACCCTGTTTGAAGGAGAGATGCTAAAATGCAGTGGCAAAGAAAAAGAGGATGCCAGGTGACACCACAGTCATCTGCTGAAGCTGTTGATTTCTGCCATTTCCTTGTCATAGTATAGTCATGGAATATTCATAATGAAGATTATTAGATACTTTGTGCTTTAGGATGTTTTCAGCAAACCTCTATAATAGTGTGCTATTTTCCTTTAGAATACTGGAATGAAATTAACTTTTTGATGAGGGGAAGTAACCTTATCAGTCTTAACTAGGTACAGAATACTTCCTTTATATCTGACCTTTAACTTTACAAACCAAGATTACTGGCTTAGCAATGGATATGCAAGTAAGTGCCCCTTTAAACTATTTATTGACTCTTTTATATGTTTGAAATTTATAATTAATGGTCTTTGAGAGAAGTTAAAATTGCATTAATTATGGTTAATTATGTGATACTTTGAAATTGCAGAGCTATAAGATTTTAAGTTAGCAAAACCTTTGAAGATCTCACATGAATTATCCAAATGAATGCTGTTCTTGGCCATTTCTGGCTTCTTTATAATGTTTGAACAGCGAGAATAATAGTTGTCCAGTATTTTATAGGCATGTCTGTGGATATGTGTTTTTTAAAAATTGAGATTATATGATAAGTATAGCTTTGTTGCCTACTTTTTGCAAGTAATAGAGCTTGACCCTGTTATTTCCAGATTCATCTAAGATAATATAATTGTGTTTTATTGTAAGATTTTTATAAAATTTACATGTATCATTTATATGATAATATGAATTTATAATTCTAATCAGTTGAATTTCCTTTTACCCTTGTGGGGATTGTTTTGGAGGGAAGGGGTCAAAAGCATAGTAGATGTATTACGCTAAGCCTCTTTCTAAAGTGCCTCTCAAGTGTAGTTTTCACATGTTGACTTCTTCTGCAGTTGCTGATGATCCCTCTGATCATGTCAGTACTTTATGTCTGGGCCCAGCTAAACAGAGACATGATTGTATCATTTTGGTTTGGAACACGATTTAAGGTATAGTTGGAAAAACTTCGTTTTCATTTGTCTTTGCGGAAATCCCTCTCTTCAGTACAGATGTACTTTCTGACTCGTCCGGAAGAGGTCACTGCAGAGCAGTGTACCATAGCAAGCCCCTTTCTCCCCTCCCCAATCCCAGCTCTATTTCATTAGTTGGCTTGCAATCCCTTGTTGAATGTGTGACTTCTCCCCTCCCTCTGTACTTCACTGCCCCTGAGTGAGCTCATGTACGTGTGTGTTAGAGAGAAAAGGAAAGGTGCTCATGTGGAATCTTGTCCTTAAAAATCTGTTCTTACCACTCCCCATTATGTGCTTCACACTGTGACCAAAACGGATTGGTTTTTGCCTCCAGATACTTCCCTTAGTACTTTCTTTCCCAGTTTGCCACCTGTACATTTTCTTGATTCTCTTTCTCACATAAATCCTACCCATTCTTAATTTGAGTTGGGACTGAACATATTTCCTGAGTCTCCTGCCTAGAGTTAGTGCTGCCTTTGGGTTTTTGTAATACTTTGTTCTTATGGTCCTTACTACGTGTAGCCTTAAAGTTGTTTACGTGTAACCTTTTTGTTAATAGTTAGCGAAGTTCTTTGCAATTCCCTTGTCTCTGGGCATGCTGTGTTGAATTTGATAAGGGGCTTAATTTTATTTGGGACTTTATTCAAGATATCAGTGTGTAATGAGATAAAAATTATAAATAATTTTTAAAGATATGTAAAAGAACCTAAAAAGATGGGATATTTTTAGTTTGTGGTAATCTGATGGATGGAATCTTAACATGATTCTGTTATGGACCTTGTTTTTATTAGCATCCATAGGATACTCATCTATTTTTTGAAGCTGTTAGTATTAATTCAGCAGAGTGTGTATTACATCTAAAGCGTGGGCAAACTACTCTGTCCCTCAAGTTACAATATACAAATAAGTATACTTTCAGATCGGAAGTTTTACGTGCAGTAGGAATGATGCTAGATCTGAGAAATTTTGCAGTGATCTCCAAAGGATTTGCGTAAAGCCTTTGTCTGTGTATCCTTATCCTACCAACCTGTAGCAGCTGTGTTCTTTTTAGGTATGGGTATTTATGTCTGTGTATATTCTTTCCTAGGCCTGTTATTTACCCTGGGTTATACTTGGATTCAACTATATCATTGGAGGCTCGTAAGTGATTTATTTAATTGAAAAGTAATCTTTGGAAAACTTTCATTAAGTTTTGTCTTTCTCTACTCTTTATATTTTTCTTTATAAGATGTTAAAGAATCACAACCTTGATGATAATAAGTATTATTAAGTATACTTAATAATAATATACTTAATTATTATTATAATATTATATTATTATTATACTTAAGGAATAATTTCATTTCAGTGTAATTGAGTAAATTATAGGGCTTTATACACATTTAACATTGAATGGCTGTGATTTTGTTAGCTCATTATTGGATATAGTATGCTTCTATTATGTGTTTGAATAAATATATACAGTAGAACCCTCCATAGTCGACCTCTCTACATTGACCACCTCCTTAAGTTGACCTAATTTTCATAGACCAGACATGTACTACCACATGTACATATCAGTACAGTAGGCCTAGTTCCTTATGTTGACTGTCTCCGTGTGTTGACCAGTTTATTATAGTCGTGTGGGTGTTCAACTTGCAGAGGTTCTTCAGTATTTCAGTATCCATTTTGAGCAGATATAGACCTAATTCCTTTCTGAGTTGACTCCTGTAAAAGCGGTGCATAAAATTACTAGGTCTTATATTCTTAAAGCATTTCCAGAAGGCCTTGAACTGCTGAGCAGTCATAGAAATGCAGATTCTCAGATAGAGAGTAGTTTTGTAAGTGGTTTGATAGTACAGAAGTTTTGGCCAACCAGAGTCTGCTGGTCTGGAATTAGAACTGAGACGTAAGAAAACCTTTAATTTAAACTCAGTTAGATTTTTAAAGAGAAGATATCAAGATGCAAGTATTCTAAGAACTCCCATTTCTTACACTATAAAATATTTTCACTATTTTAGTAGACTTTGAAACTGCTAATTCTGGGCAGTGCCTGTGGCTCAGTGAGTAGGGCACCGGGCCCATATACCAAGGGTGGCAGGTTTAAACCCAGCCCTGGCTAAACTGCAGCAAAAAAATAGCCGGGCATTGTGGCAGGCGCCTGTGGGCCCACCTACTCGGGAGGCTGAGGCAAGAGAATTGCCTAAGCCTGAGAGCTGGAGGTTGCTGTGAGCTGTGATGCCATAGCACTCTACCGAGGGTGACAAAGTAAGACTCTATCTCTAAAAAAAAAAAAAAAAAAAAAATCCCTGCTAGCTCTTCATCTGCCACGTAATTGCTCTGTGTGATCCTAACTTCTGCATGTTGATAGGGAGAAGTGAACAAATGGGACACACAGACTGTTTAGACCATAGCACATTCTGAGCTGGGGAAAGCTGCTCTCACATCCAGAAGGGCAGAGTCTGGGGTAGTTGCAGGTATTGATTTGTGCCTGGAAGGAATCATGTTAGCAGGTGAAGACAAAGAAGCAACAGCAGATCTCTAAAATCTTGAGGTGACCTGTATGTAAGCCCTGGGAAAACTGAAGGTTGATGTTTATTTTAGGCTTACAGTGTGAAAGCTTTCCTAAGTGATCTCTGTGGTGTCTTACACCCACACATTCGAGAGAGAAGGGTTTAGCTCTCTCGTAGGAAGGGAGAGCAGGCATTTGTAGTGCACCTTTTCCTTACTCCCAGGCTTCTGCCTTGGTAGCCTTCATATTGGCTCAATGTTTTACAAACACGGCATTCATGACTGTGTTTGTTCAGAAGCTGGCTTTGTAACTTCCCTAATTCCTGGGGCAGGAAGTAGCAAAAACAATATTTTGAGGATGGGCTGGTGCTTGAAAGAGATGTCAGGGGGGCTGCTGGCCTTGGAAGAGCAGCAGGCCTCACTGGTTGAGGAATGCTGATTTCCCCTTTCCTCAGAGTGCCTTTGCCACTCACACTACAAAAGGGCTCATTGTGGAGCTGTCACAGACTCCCAGGGACTGTATGTAGGGTGCAGTGAGGATCTCGTCCCTGTGTTATTAGTGAAAACTCAGTGCCTCTCCCTATATTGCTTGTATGTCTTTAAACTAACTTGGCTCTCTGTTTGCAGGGTAATCAATGAGCTTATTGGAAATCTTGTTGGACATCTTTATTTTTTCCTAATGTTCAGATACCCAATGGACTTGGGAGGAAGAAATTTTCTCTCCACACCCCAGTTTTTGTAAGTGTTTTTTTTTTCCTCTTTCATCTAGCAGCTATTTTACTGCCTGTGTTCTCATGAATTCTGATAGGAGCTCTCTGTCTGATGGAGACATGTGAGCCAACAGACGACTTACTATAGTTACACAGCCACAGGAAACTGGAGATGAGAGTCACGGCCTGGTCTCTTTCTTGACACCCTTTTAGCCAGGGACCACTGACAATCAGCCTCCATCACAGGGAGCATCTCAGCTGTGCGGCTCAGCACTGGTCTAGGGGATGATCAGGGCATCAGGAGTGTCTTTTATTGGAGCATCAGTTTTATCATGAATTTGGCTAGGGAATGTATAGTTAGTCCATTGGATATTATAGAATAGAAATTTTATAGGACTGTTCAAAGTTAAAATGAGAGATTTGAAATTTGTAAAGTCCGACTTTCTGCAGGTATGTGCTTTTTCTGCTTATAGGGTTTACTAAAGTGAGGAGGCTAAGCAGAACAGCTTTGATTTTTGAGAGTTTTGGGTGTGAATCCTCTTACTCACAGGTACCAGTTTTAATATTGGGAAAGTTACTTAATTAGTCCTGCAAGCTTCAGTTTGCAAGGCTGTAAGTTTGAGGGAGCTCCTGTCTCTCAATAATGATCACTCAGTAAATGAAAGCTCTTCACCAGATTCCTGAGGGTGGGGATGGGAGTCTGACGAGCTGAGAAGAGATGCTCCAACACTTAGGGGGTGAGTAGTCTGACCATTTGGTCAGTGAGGCAGAAGGCTGCTGAAGGAGGGACCAGTTAAATCACCATCTGGGTGTCACAGCCTGCCTGATATCAGCCTAATCTCATGTTTGGGATATGCAGTAATCGCTTGCATTTAAAAGCTTAAAAAAAAAAAAAACCCTTTCACATCTTGTTCATTTTAATGTTTTGCAGTTTTGTCTTTCTTCCAAGGGATCAGAGAGGGCAGCAAAGCTTGGTAGGCCCTCTCTACCAACCCCTCTTTCATTGATAGGGTAGGGGTATGTTTTTAAAAGACTTTTTTATTATGAACTCTGATATACAGAGAAGTATAGTATTGTCGGATGTGTGTGTGTGTTTCTTTAAGAGACTAAAAAGAAACTTGTTTCTTTTCTGAGCTTTGAGTTGCCTTCAGGCTAAAAAAACAAATGACCAATCTGCTTTCTTATTATCAAAGGACATCGTAACAGCAGGTTTGGATTTCTGATCTAGGTCTATCAAGTAGGATGACAGATGCATCAATTAAAAAAAGCTTGGTGCTTTGGGGGGCAGCCAACAGTTACTTTACTTTAAATGGCCATGTTCTGACTTAACGGCTGTAGATGCTACTCAGTTGTGGGCAACAAAGTGTACACGAGATTCTAGTGGCAAAGTCAGCAGCCCCGGGGAGCCTGCCTTCCACTTGAGCTTTTTCTGTTGGTGGGAGCCCTTCTGTTAGATTTTTGCATAAAGATCAGATGACAAAATGTAGCTCCTTGCAAAAGCAATAACTGCTTTGAAATTATCATAAATTTTTGTTGATTATGTATAATTGGGTGTCTTTTTATTCTAATTACTTGTATTCAATTTCCCTATCTGCTTAAGCAATGGAGATGGTTTCTATATTGTCTTAGAGTAAGTGGCAAAGCAAGACAGCCCTGCATTGCCTTTTGTAAGTGTTCTGTTTTATTATGTACTTTGGAAGAATAGGGATATTGAGAAACTGGGACTTGGAAATACAGTTTGATTTAACGATAAAGCTGTATTTATTTAAAAGGGAAGAGGTGAGCTGTAGAATTCTAATGTGTGTCGGTATTTTGCATTCCATTTAGAAAAAGTAGTTCTCTCTTCTCCCTACAGTTACTGTTATGTTGAAAAGGGGTCAGTATCTTTTTTGGGAAGGAATATGAAGGTATCAAGTATGATATAAACAAATGGGGGCTTTGACTCTGTGGTTACTCTCTGTCCTTCCACTTCTGTCCCCACCAAGTAGGTGTAAGCAGTGCAGCTGTAAACCCCAGGGCCCTGCTGCCTGGGTTGAGCTTCACTGATCGTCACTTTCAAAGAGCTTCACTCAATCTTGCCTCAGTTTTCTTGTTTATAAAAATGGAGGTAAAATCTACCTCTCAGGAATGTTGTGAAGATCTGATGAATTTATAAACAGGCCAGGCCTGGCGTGAGGTAAATGCTCATTGAGTGCGTTTACAGAAGTAGCTGCTTTCGTATGCAGTGCCTGCATACTGTCAGGCTTTCTGCTGCGGGCAAGTCTCCTGTTGCCTGTTGCCGGCTTACTCTTGATGCTGAGAGGGGTCCACGCAAAGTCGTCAGATTGTACTCTATCGGTGTGTCCAACCTTTTTTTCTTCTCTGTTGCACATTGGAAGAAGTGGAGTTGTCTTGGGTCACACATTAAATACACAAACACTAACAAACACTGATGAGCCAAAAAAAAAATAAAAATGGCCACGTGTAACTTTGGCAGTATCTGACACCACAGGTAAGCAAAACAATCCTCACATAATTCTCGTGTGGCCCATAAGCTGCAGGTTGGACACCCTTGTATGTCTTCTAGCACAGTTTTAAACATTAGGATCTGATGAGTGGAATAGGTTTAAACACATTCTCAGTTTCTTAATATAGTCAAGGGTGAGAAGTAGTTGAAAATGCTACTGAGAGCATAGACTGGAGTTGCATTTTCTTAGTTGTTTTGTGACTTATAATTTATTAATTTGTAAGATGGGAAGTCACTGAATTTTTTTGGGCTTTCCTACCTACCATCTATAAGATGTGAAGAATGCAGTTGAAGAATATACCTAAATCTCTAAGACTGAACGCCTTCTTCCCAGTCTCACTTGGTGGGCTCAGCAGAGAGCCTCATGGAAATGCCGTGTGGGGCTCAAATATCCAGGCTGTGAATTTGTCTTTTGAAAGTGAATTTATTTTGTATCCTTCAATCCAGTTTCATCTATATTAGATATACCAAGATGTTGTTTTTGGTTGTTAGACTTGTAAGTGTAGTATTCCTGTGTTCATCCTGTGGAACATGGATTACTTCTGTTTTTTTAAGACACAGAGTCTTGCTTTGTTGCCCAGTCTGGAGCACAGTGTTGCGACCATAGCTCACTGCAGCCTCTCAAACTCCTGGGCTCAAGCAGTCCTCCTGCTTCAGCCTCTCAAGTAGCTGGAACTACCGGCATGTGCCACCGTGCCCAGTTAATTTTTTTTTTTTTTTTTGAGATAGAGTCTCATTTTATCACCCTCAGTAGAGTGCCATGGTGTCATGGCTCACAGCTACCTCAGTTTCTTGGGTTCAAGCGATTCTCTTACATTAGCCTCCTAAGTAGCTGGGACTACAGATGCCCACCACAATGCCCAGCTATTCCAGTTAATTTTTCATTATTATTTTTTTTTAGAGACGAGGTCTTTCTGTGTTGCCCAGGCCTCAAGAGATGCCAAAGCACTGGGATTACAGGCGAGAGCCACTGTGCCTGTCCTGGATTACTTTTATAATTAGAAAAATAATGTTTAGAATGTGCGTTTAGCTGAAAACTTAATCGATTTAAGAAACATGTAAAGCAAATGCCATCTGTGGTCAGGTCATTGAGCTAAGCACAGAAAAGGCAAAGTTAAATAAGACGTTGTCCCTGGTTTTCTTCAGAGTGCCACAAGAAGCCAGGATAGGGAGAGGTCAGATGACTGTGTGGAGGTGACTTTGTTCTCTTCTCTCCCTTTGTCTTCCCTTCTTCCTGCTCCAGGTACCGCTGGCTGCCTAGTAGGAGAGGAGGGGTGTCAGGATTTGGTGTGCCCCCTGCTAGCATGAGGCGAGCTGCTGATCAGAATGACGGAGGTGGGAGACATAATTGGGGCCAGGGCTTTCGGCTTGGAGACCAGTGAAGGAGTGGCCTTGTCCTGCCCTCCAGCCACTCCTCTCAGCCCCTGTTCCTCCCAGTGCTGGGTGCGCTTCACAACCAAGTTCTAGCTGATGCTGTTGGACCTGACCCTCACTGAATGTAGTCTTTCAGTATGACACAAAATTTTTTAAATCCTGAAGAGAAATATAAGTGTTCCTCAAGTTTCATGATTCTCATTCAAGTCCTTACTGCTATGAAGAACAAATATCAACAGTGCAAATTTCAAAACTGACTATATTTTTTGGTGTCTTCTTTTCCTTCCTTTTCGTCTGAATAATGGGTTTTAGCAGGTCCTGATCTGCTGGCCCTCAGGTGGGCATCTGGGGCAACCAAACCCTTGTTAAAAAGACTCTTAGCTCTTTCTTGCGCACGTGCCTCCTTCCCACTTTTCCCAACCTCCAAATTTGCAACTACAGGAGAACCATAAGATGCCCATAAAATGGTTCCGCCTTTGATGAGCTCTCTTATTTATTGACTTTTGCCGAGGCTTGGTCACAAAGAACTTGTTCACATAATTTTTTCCCCTCTGGTGGCAGAACAGTACCAAATGGAGAAGACTGAAGCAGTGGATGAAGAACCTTCTCAGCTTTTGGAATTGCTTCGACCTGATATCACTTACAACCATTTGCCATCTCTTCAGGTGTTCTTACAGAGAAGCACCACTGAGTCAGTGAGGGCACAGATGGTACTCATGAGATTTGAGAGTTGTTGCTGGGTGTTTTTTTTCCTGAGTTAAGTGATGGAAAACTAGTAGAGTTGTATCTAACACAGATTAGGTGTAAACCCTGGCAGACGTGATCATAAGTTATAGGGCATCTTGGCTTTGTGAACCCAGAGCATTGTGTTAGGAGGTTCCAAATCACATTGGCTACAGGGAGATGCTCTCTTTGAGAGGCTCCTTGGCATTGATTTCATTTCATTCTCATTCTGGAAGTATGTTCGTTGAGTAAGGTGGAGGAGAGAACCTTGTACCCTACTTACATTGTCGCTTTTTTGTACCCTCTCCCCTCAGTTTTCTGGTGAAGTGTTTCAGTTAGTTGTGAGGAAGGTGCAGCTCTTCATAAGTAGATAATTTTTTAAAGCTAATATAAGCACATTTAAGTGAATCATATAATTTGGGGGTATATGGCTTTAGAATCATTTGTATTTGAGGGTCTTTATTATTTTGAGTTATGAATGTACAAGCTCTGAATCAGACCAGCTTCAATACCCACAACTCCTTTTTCATAGGTAGGTTTTTTGCATCAGAGCTTGGCTCATCACCAAATAAAGTCAATTGAAGGCTATGGCGTTTCACATAGTTATTTAATGTTTTTATTTTGAAAGTAGACTGCTAGGAGCAGTGTTGAATGGCTGCCGTATTTTGAGTCAACTGAAAAGGCTTTGAACATTTTGTCGTTTCTTTTCAGGACATGTGCTCTGACCGTATGACTCTTCTTTCCCCCACTCTTAAATGGTGATGTGTGTTATACTAGGAATGGGAGTTTGAAAGCCACTCCTCATTTTTAATAAAGTTTATTTGTGTGTACCTCTCCATATTTAATTTATGTGATAAAATAGGTGGGGAGAGTCTGAACCTTAATTGTCATATGTTCTGCTGTTGATCTGTGGCCCCAATAAAATTTACTTGTAAAATTTTAAGTCATTATTCCTGTTATGTTATATGTGTACTCACTGTACAGGAGAGGAGACTCACTGTATGTGTAAGAAAAAGCTAATGGTAAGTGAGCTGCAGTCTCTGGTATGGCCTCTTACCAAGTCAGCTGCCTAAGAGTAATTATTTCTCTAAAGGTTTACAAGTATTTAAAATTCTTCTTCCTCAGTAGGCGTAGGAAGCTGATAATGTTATTGATTTTGTCTGGATTACCTGTCTTTCTGGAATAATTTTATCAAAAGAGGCTATTTGAGTTTTGACTTGGCAAGGCAAGAAATGACAGTGGTTCTCTTTATGAATGGAAAAAAAAAAACATTTTGTATAGAGGACTTCCCTTTTTGTAACTAATCCTTTTTATTGGTAAAAATTGTAAATTAAAATGTACCGACTTTAAGGTTGTCTGTGTTAAGTTTTTGTATCCCTGCTTTGCTGGCTCTTGTAGATACTTTGTAATATACCTAAGCCGTCATTTCTTGATGAGCATTAAGGACTATTCAGTATCTTTTTGCTGTTAGAGTGACATGTTTTGTTTTTATTCCTTATTCGATCCTAAGATACAGCAAACCTTTTGTACATGATTTTATTTATGTGTGGATTATATCTGATTAATTCCTGGAAGCAAAATTCCTGGATTTTCATTTCAGTGAAGCAGGAGGCTTCTGAACTTTGGGTGAGGAGTCACATCTGACTGTAGGAGGCTTTATGGCATTTCTGTAGCTTCTACTCCTAGGTATGAGTCCTGAAACTGTAGAATTAGTTTAATCCCTTGTTCTTATAAGACTCATAGAAACTAGAAAGCAATTACCATGACGTTTCTGAGCCTTATTTTTCCTGTGGCTGAACCATCCAAGTCTGTCCTAAGCCAGTGGCAGGCCCACTTCACTGCAAGGTGGAGTGACACAAGAGGGTTATGCATCCTTTTTTTGTTGTGGGGAAACACTGAAACAGCAGAAAGGAAAGACCCTGCTTACTTTGAAGGACAGTGTGTTGCCAGTATTACTGTGTTCTAAGCTGTCTTTGAATGACACTGATCCAATAAGCAGTGTTGCAGTTGCCAACATCCTCATTCATGGCCAACTCTGTTTTGAGGCCCCTTATACATTCTCAGCAGTAACTTAAAGCTTAACCTTCAGAAAAAGTTACTCATTTCCTCCTGGACCTTTCACTGTTTGTATCGTAGAAGGCTAGCCTGAGCAAACGTGTTTACTGACAGTTTACTTGTTTGCTTTCTAGCATAGCACTGTGATTGGAGCTAGGGGAGGGGCTGCCATGTCCGGTGATGTGATTCCTTATGTGTGTGATTTAAGCCCCGGACTCTGTTTCACATGCTCCCCTTTTATCTGTTCTCGTTAAAGTAGGGGTTCCTTCAAGGACATACCCGAGTATTGAGCATATTTAATATTGGCAGATATTTTGTGAGTAAGCTTCCAATCTATGGTTTTCCAATCTGGCTTTACACAAGAAGTCCTTGAGACTTTTTAAAAATATAGATCTTTTGAATCATTCCCATTCTACATGTATTTTATGTTCCCAGTGATTCTGATATTCTACTGGCTTTGGGAACCAGTGTTTAAAGCAACTTGTAGGGGCGGCACCTGTGGTTCAAAGGGGTAGGGCGCCAGCCCCATATGCAGCCCTGGCCAGAAACTGCAAATAAATAAAGCAACTTGTAAACAAGAGGTAGTATCCATGTTTTCCAGATAAGGAAACTTAAGACTGGAGGAGGTTAAGTAATTTGATGAAGGTCAAGCAGCCAGAAGATGTCAGAGATGAGATAGGAATCCCATCTCTGAGTTCAGACCTCTTTTAAGATGAGGCAGGCAGAGCAGGTGTAATGGACAAGGCCTCCATCTTTGGGCTTTGTTCTTTCTACTGAAGCAGACAGCTTGGCCCACTGCAGGGATACTAGTATTTTTGAATATGTGAGCACAAGTAATTAGAATCCAACTTGACAGACTGCCAGGGTAGAAGTGAGAAAAACGTCTTGTAGTGGGGTGCTAGGTATTGAAAGGTTGATGGGCAGTTCCAGACTGAGATGAGGAAAGCTGTTTGTTCTGTGTGGAGGAAACAGCAAGGATAGCAGCAAGAGCTGGACATTTTGGGGAAGACCGTGGCTGGAAAAGTAGAATCTGGCCAGGGAGGGTCAGGGACCAGGGCTGGAAAGGTAGGGGCTTAATGTCAAAAAATCTTTTTGTCATAGTTTGAACCACAATCCGTGGCCGGAGGGGAACATTGAAAGCCTTCACATTTGCTCTTTATAAAGTAGGTAATAAGGGGAGAAGGCCGGAAAGAGCAGTAACTGGGAGACAGGATGACCCTGTTTTGTGCTGGTGTCCCAGTGCAGGTTTAAGGGAAGGGTCAACCTGAACCGAGGCAGGGGGACTCGGGGCTGTGTTGGAGAGACCTCCTTGAGAGAAAATCGCTGGGACTTAATGGGAAGACTCATACAAACAAGCTCAGTGAGATGCTATATATGGTATTGTTGGGGTAGCACGTTGTAAATAATTATGTGCTAGTGGACCAGCCTGGAAATAGCACTATTGGCAAAGGTATTTCTCTGGAAAAATGGAGTATGAGCTCCAAACCCATCAACTTTAAAATTAACTTCAGGACATGGTCTCTTTCTGAAGTGGAGACAGCTTTGCAGGAGGCCCCGCAAAGGGAGGGAGGGAGAACAGCTCTCTTGATTCCATCACCATCCTTCTGGGCCCAGCATAATCATCATTTCATCAGGAGAGGCCTATCTGTACCTGAAGGCAAGATCCATCTCTGCTAGGTGACGCTCATCACACCTGTGACCCTTTGCTTACTGTCTCTTGGTCTGTAGGCATCTTCTGGCTGTATTCCCAGGGCACAGCGCAGGCCTGCCTCGTGCAGGAGCTTATGTGTTCACTGCGCTAAACTGAATATGACTCAGGTTATAGGGTGGATAGGAATTTGACCTGCTTAGGCAGAGAGCTGATGGCCTGGTCTGGGAACATCCAAGGATTTTTATTGTTCATTTAAGGGAATCATAGTCCCCTGAAATAGGATATCAGAAGAGGTTGGAGATTAACAGGAAAGTGGACTCAAAATTAAAACACTTTTTAAAAAAATGCAGAACAGCTTTTATCTACAATGTTTAATTATCTGCTAATGGGTTTGAGTACTGAGGGGTGATTTGGGCAACAGGAGACTTGGTAAGCAAGGACGTTTGGGAAGATTAATTGAAAGTATAAATTTAGCTTTCTCTCCCCTGAGGAATTCTCTAGAGGCCTGTACAAACACACATGTATTAAGAAAGAAGGAGACTCCACTGTCATGTCGCTGGGACCAGAAAGACCCACAGGGAGTGCAGAATCGAATTTAGGTGCAAGGATTACTTAGGAAATGTTTACTAAGCTGGAGTTGTCATTTGAAGCCGTAACCTGACCCAGATGAATCTGATCTCTCTTGTCAGTGTGTTGGGCTTTCCCGGGGACAGGCACTGATGCTCTTAAGTGTCCTTGCTAGTGGGGCAATCACTGTTAGTTTAAGGGAATCTTCGGATATTGGTCGTAACTCTTGATGTATAATAGAAGTAGTAAGCCAGGTTCTAAGGATGTAAGATGCATCTGACCCCACAGGCAGGTGCTTATCACCTGTGAGACTTCATGATCACAGGAATCAGGCAGTGATGGTGTTCTTTGATTACAAGTAAGATTCAAAAGGCTCTCAGGCTAAATTAAGCAAAAAAGGAATTACTAAGCTGTATAGAATAGCTTACATATTCTGCCAGGAAACCTCAATTTGGCAGAGGAAGGGGGACCAGGGCCCCGGGCAGCAGGCAATGGCTTCACCACATCTCTTGCTGGGTTAAGCAGCTCCACCTTTGATTCTATTCCTTTATCTCTCCCTTTAGGATTCAAATTCTGAGTCTCAGGGACCCAGCTTGGACCTTGTGCCTCTCCTGTGGCTAGGAATTCAGGGAAAAACAGTTGACTGAAAGTCCCATTTCAACCGTGCACAATGGGGGAGAGCGTTTTCCTAAAACACATCAAAGTGCTCTCACCATGAGGAGGAGGAAGTGGATGCTTGATGCCTAAAGAGCCTTCCCTGGCCCTAGAGCATGTAAACCACACAAAACCTCTGGCTTTGCTTCACTCCAGCCCAGGAGGAAGACAGTATTTCCTCCCATCTCCCCTCCTAACTCTTCTGCCAAGCATTAGCAGATTGCTGAAGATTCTGGGGGGCGTGTGCGGAAAAGGTTGACATGAGCATCACAGGGAAAGTGCATACGTGAGGGCAGGTACTGCATGTCTGGCTTATCATCACATCTCCAACACTTAGCACAGAGCTTAGCATGCGTAGGCTTGTGAGATAAATACTTGTTGATGGAATAAATGTATTTTATAATGTAAATTTTCTTCAGCTGTCAGTTGGCTCCCTCCCTTCTCTCCAGCCTTCCCGTAGGTGGCCCTTAGTCCCCTCTTGGTTGTTTTAGCTCTGGTCCCACAGCTGTACATTCAGCAAAACAGAAAAACTTGCAGTTAGGAAAGAAGACCCTGAATCAGAGAAGCAGGGGAATTCTGCTAGGAAATACTTCCTTACAGACATTCTCCCCAAGATTCTGATAACATTCCCTGTAGTGGATCATATCAGGGTACACCAAAATGCTAATTACTAGAAGCTATGACTGTGACCTTATTTGAAAAAATGGTCTTTGCAGATATCATTAAGGATCTTGAACTGAAGAGGTCGTCCTGGATTATCCAGGAGGGCCCTGAATCCAGTAAGTGTCCTGTGAGAGACACCCAGGGAAATTTGGCAGGCAGAAGAGGGAGAAACACAGGCACAGAGGAGAAGGTGACGTAATGAGAATGACGTGGGCACAAGCAGAGGGACACACAGAGCCACCAGAAGCTGAGCTTTTGGAAGAGGTATGATCTTCCTAAAGCTCAATCTCCAGCTTCTGGCCTCTGGAACTGTAAGAGAATACATCTCTGTTATTTTACATCATCACATTTGTGCTAATTTGCTACAGTGGCCCTAGGAGACCAATTCACCCCCTGAAGCACTGTAATAACCCCTACCTGTCTTAACCCCACTCGTTAAAGTACAGTGCGCCCTTTCTACCTTTCATGCCTGGAACATACTCACCTCTACCTCTGGCCTACCAAGAGAGATTGGTAATCACGTTCCATCTCTTCCGGGGAGCCATTCAAGCTCTGCCCAGCACAGAGAGAAAGAATGAGCGCTACTGTCCCACCAGCTAAGGGAACCTGGATGCAGCGTCTCCACTCCATGAAAAAGCTGTAACTGATTTAGAAGCTGATCAGCAGGCATTTCTCTGCATCCGAGTATTGATCTACTTTCATCATAGGCCATCATTGGTCAAAGATTACAAAAATGAAGTTTTGGATTTCTTACATAAGGCCAAAGATTCTTTAGGCCAGAGGGTACCTAAAAGATGATCTAAAGCAGAGATTTTCAAACTATTTCAAGACAACTCTTTGCTTACATGAGATCTCAAATCTTAATAGGTAAAAGACAAGTGAACCTGGTCTACATTGGGAAGGAAGAGGGGGGTCATGGCTAATGTTGTTTCAACTCCACCACAACCCCATTTCCGTCCCTTTATGCCTCCATTCTTTAAAAGGCTCCTGGCTTCTATTGCTAAAAAGGATTCTACCTGGACACAGTGGTGTGCTGCTGTGGTCTCAGCTGCTTGGGAGGTTGCAGTGGGAGGAACACTTAAGCCCTGCAGTTGGAGGGTACAGTGTGCTGTGATTACTCCTGTGAATAGCCATTGTACTTCAGCCTAGACAACATGGCAAGACCCCACCTCTAAAAAAAGGGATTCTTCCTAATTTGGCTTAATTTCTGGCCTCTGCTGCCAAGAATGGCTTCTTTTGTAATATTTGCTGGTTTTTTTAAGGGGACGATTAACTCTTCCTCTTTCCTCTTCAATTTGGAACCAACTGAGGGATAAATGCATCGTTGTTAGATGAAGATCAAAATGTTAGCTTCCTTACTGAGAATGGCTGGATTGGAAGATGTAACTTAAAGGGGTCGTCAGGTGGACTTCCTAAAACTGAACCCCAGAATTTGAAAGACCCTTGGCCACTGGCACAGCTAGGCCTTTGCAAAGCCAGCTAGGCCTCCAGTTCTTCATCTGCTCACCAAGACACAGGTCTCCCCCTTGGGAGAAAAGTTCAGGGTTCCTTATTTACTTTTCCTTTTCAGGAAATTACTTCTCCTCTTTGGAAATGCAAGGAGTGAATGTTTACTTCCATTTCCATTTGTAAGACAGAGAAGGTTCTACTTGGAGATCCAGGACCCAAGTAAGGAACAGTATATATTAGTCAGATTATCAAATTAAGCTAACAGCTGTAATGAACAATCTGCAAATCTCTATCACATACCACAACATAGATATGTATATACACACACATATAGAAAAAGAATATATATATATAATCTATATATATATAGAATATATAAAGAAATCTATATATAGATTTTTTTTTCTCTATATATACTTCTTTTTCCATTGTATTCTGCTCAAGGTATTTCCCACCAAAATAAGTTGAGAACCATGGTGTAGAGAAAAGAGACCTCAAGAACAGAGTGACTGAGCACAAAAGGGTAAAGAAAAGACTGCAACTTGCTCCCAGGGGCTGAAGAAAACTTTAAAGAAGGTTGGACTCCATCAGTGTCCTGCTCCCCCCCCCCCCCCCATCATCATCTTCACCTTCTTCACCTTCATCCTCATCACCTTCTTCATCATTATCTTCCACACCATCATCATTGTCTTCTTCTTCTCCTTGTTCATCATTTATATCAGGAACCAAGTAGTACTGTAATGGATTTGGCCAGGTATCATCTTTGGTGACCTCTCCTAATGCACCTGCACGTGCATCAGAATAGTCAGTAAACCAGGTACAGAAGCTCTCTGGTCCCCTGTGCTGCCTCTTCCTCCTGACTTTATTCTGTGTTTGACTGGAACATTTCATCAAATCCTTACCAGATTTCCATTTGATTTCAGTGGACTTTGAAGATGGATCACCACTGTCATTCAGTGGAAATTCTTTGGAGAGAACTTTATTTTCAAAGTAAGGGTTTTCGTCAAAATAAAAATCTATTCTGTAACCTGATTTATATCTTCAAATTCTGTCACTTCAACTCTGGCCAAATAATGCAGTGCCTCTTCGTCCTCCTCCCCAAGCAGCGCGGACACTTGTGGATGGTTGACAAATGTTGTTACTCCCAAATTTGGGATATTAGCGGTCAATTCTGACCTCTTCTGCATAAATGGTTGGTGGAGTTTGTTATATTTCTATTCTACCCTCAAAATCTCCTCACTGGCTTGTTCATTAGGTCTGTTTCATTTTGTACTTCATCGGTATGTTCAAGTGCTTCCTGCTGTCCTTTTTCTTTCCTTTTCTGGAATCTGGGAGCAGTAGGTGGTCTTGGTTTCTTCTTCTGAGGTGGGAGGGAGACTGGCAGTGGAGGGGCCGTGCTGCTGGGAAAGTCCAAAGAGTCTAACCATAGGTCTCCTGGCTCTGCAGAAAGAATCTCTGAAAACTCCACAGATACATTTTTTTGTTCAAATCACAGTCCAACGGGGGTAGACAGGTAGGAGGGTGGGGAGGGGAGAACGGGGAAAGGGGCTCTCTCTGTTCCATGCAGTTAATTAGGGACTCCGGTTCTGTTCCTTTAGTGCAGGGGCTTAGACATTTTTGTGTGCCGTGGTAAGAACTGTTAATATCAGTAGTTTCACCCTCTCCTAGGACCTCTGAGTTCTCCATCGACTTCTTTGCACGTGGTGAAGAGTGAGAAATAGAGGGCAAGTGGAGGGTTGTGCAGGTAACAGGGCCAGGCTGAAAGCAGCACGTATCACTTCTGCCCACATCCCGTTGGCCAGCACTCATCACAGGCCCCAGCTACCTCCAAGGGAAGCCCAGAAACATGTCATCCTGCACGCAGAGGAAGAGAATCAAGTTGAGGGAACACCAAGCACTGTCTCAGCACAGGATCAAGTTCACATAAATACAACCCAGCCTACAAAAGCAGTTACACAGGTGTTCAAATCTGTACTTGGAGAAGTTAAAAAAAAAACAAAAACAAAAAACCAGATCCATTACAGTGCTGCTACTTTTTCTAAAAAACAAATGTTAGTATATACTGTACATTCAGAAGATCACACAAATTTTAACTGACGAATTTTTACAAAGGGGACACACCTATTAACTTACACCCTGATCAGAATAGGCGACATCATCAGCCCCCCAGAAGCCTTCTTGAACCCCCAACCAGTCACCAGTTCCCCAGATGAGTCACCCTCCTGGCTTGAACCCACGTAGATTGATCTTAGCCTACTTTTCAATAGGATATAAACGGACTCATACCATAGGTAGTCTTGGGCCTGGCTTCTGTTGATGGCGCGTTTGCGGGAGGCATCCATGCTGTGCAGCTGTAGTCTTTCATTCTTGCTGCCATGTCGTATTCCGCTGGATGAGTACCCTGTCATTTATCCATTCTGCTGTCGGTGAGCAGCTGGGGGGTTTCAGGGCTGTGACGGATAGTGCTGCTGCGACCTTTCTAGTGTACATCTAGTGACATCTGGACGCACAGCTGGTGGGGCTGTACCTATCCAATGCCTGGAAGTGGGAACTGCTGGTCAGAGGGGGAACACGTTCAGCTGCAGTAGAAGCTACAGGTGTCCAAGGTGGTGGTGCCGATCTACGCTCCCCCATGGGAGCGTAGGACACAAACACGGCATTGTCCTTCTTTCCCCAGTGTCTCCTAAAACCCGCATTCTGCTTTGCTTCATTTTTTCATCTCTCACCTGAGGCTGTGCTCAAACCCTTGACTCCTCCACCTCCAAGAATTTTTGAATTCCTCCCCACGCCCACGTTTTTGAATCTCCACTTTTCTTCCTGTTCATATTTTTACCTCCTCACTTAGTTTGGCTGCTCTCAGCCTATTGCCTCCATTCTGTAGCCCACAAACTTGGAAGTAGGTCTGGTCAGAAGAGAACCCTCCTCAGAGGGAAGCAGAGGCTGCCCCTACCCTGAATATGCAAAGATCGGGTTTCCTGGAGCGATGGTGTTGGGGGGAAGCTGGGAACGCATGCTCATTAATGATTTTTGTATCTGTCACACAGAGAAAGGGAATTAAGGAAAAACCCTTAAAAATCATTAAGATGCACTATCTAGAAGAGTGCAGGGAGTTATGAATATTTAAATCCTCCAGGCCAGTGACAGAGGGAGAGTCAAGCAGCTGAAGGGAGGAGGCCGCCTCCTACCCCCGCCTCCAGCCCTTTGTGGGAGGCAGGGAGGAGGGCAAGGGGGAGGGAGGAGGACGGGTGAGGCAAGAGGGGTGGGATGAGGGTGCCCCCGAGGAGGGTGTTGAGCAGAGGGGACCTCCAGGGCTCCCTGTGCTGGGCACCTGGAGCACTCTTGCCAAAAGGTCAGCAGTCATGGCTCTGACTTCACCTGTGGCCTGTCCTGATTAATGTTCATCCCGGGATCTGAGGTTGAGTTCCCAACTCTCCTGAGAAATGCATGATCATTAATCAACATTACTGGGCCCCACTCAGACTAAGTGGCCTCTTGTGATGAGGCATGGCCCTTGAAAAATAAAAATGCAGTCTTTTAGCATTTCGAGTATTTGACAATGGCTTTCTTGATAGCAGGGGAGAGTGTTGGTGGGGGGAGCTCCCCATGCAGGGCCCATGGTATGTTTGTGTGTGTGTGTGTGTGTGTGTGTGTGTGTGTGTGTGTGCTGGGAGTGCCGGCCTGGCTCCAGGGTCTGAGGCACAAAGACAGTGTGGGGAGTTGAGGTCTGGCCCAGACCCCTCTGTCCACTCTGCAGGGGGATCTGACTCGACCCTGCAGCAGGGAGAAGGGCAGCTGGGGGCAGGGTCCGCTCTGGTCTTCTGAGTTACACATTTACAACACATCCAACACCAGGGTTAGAAGCAAACAATCCAGCCCTCACTTCAAAATGAGAAGTACGGCTTCCGTCTCACAAGGCACTTGTGAAAATTCCGTCAGGTAACGTGTAAATCGTTTGATACTCTCAGAAACAGTTCTTCCCTCCAGGGCCAGGAGCTCATTTGATCCTCACACTCACGCTGTGAGGGTGTCATAGTCCCCAGGTGGTTGAAGACACTGAGCTCAGAGGCAACCAGTGGCTCTCCTGACCAGGCAGTCAGAACCTCTCTGTTCTGCGTGGACGGGGGCGTCTGACAGACCTGGGTGAAGCTGATGTGGATCTTTGCCAGCTCATGACTTTGCGCAACCTCCATGAGCCTCAGCTTCTTCACCTTTATAAAGAGAAGTGGGAGACCGACCTCTGAAGACTATCACGACCACTCAGCACACTAATGCTGGGAAGCATTTGGTACCAAGACTGTCCACAGTGGGCATTAGTTCCCCTGACTTCTTCCTCTCCCTTCAGATCAACCATCAGTTTGATATCCTCCATGGCCTACGAGCTTGGTGTGGTTGTTGCCAGTGAGGAAACTGAGGCTCAGAGAGGCAGTGACCTTGCTCACTGTGGCATATGCCACTGCACTGACACAGCAGTGGCCTTGCCACCCACCAGACACCCTGTGGGCCCGGGAAATCATCCTCAAATTCCACCATTGGAAATGATCCTACTTGCTTTAAAGCCAGTTTGGGGAAAAGTTTGTCCAAAATTAAGCTTTTTTCCCTGAAAAATAGGAATTGGTCCCAGTTTTGTCCCCACTCGTATGACCGTCTAGCAATCTGATGCACAAAAAGGACACTCATAAGGATGCCAATATTTAAATTGGCATTACATGTAATAGGCCTAAACTAGAAAGAGCCTAATGTCCAGGGACAAAAGAGTGGGGCAGCTGCAGCTCGCTCCTACGATGGAATATATAGCTACAAACACGAACAAAGTGCAGGCAGCAGCACTGGCAGGTTCCAGAAACCCAGTATTGAGTGAAAGAAGTCATATGCAAAAGAATGCACTATATCTGGCATGATCCCATTTATATAAAATGTAAGAATAGACAAAAGGAACCTATGGCATTGGAAGTCAGGCTAGTGATTACATTTAGAGAGGGTGGCAGTTCTTGCAAGGAGCAATGGGGGTGGGTCTCTGAAGTGCTGGTAATGATAGCAGGGATGGTTCACTATATGCAAATTTACTGAACTGTGTGCTCAGGGTCTGTATGGACATTACGCTCCAGAGTCTTAATGTTTGTTTAAAAAGATTTTGGGGTAACTGGGAATCATTGGGGAGGCTGAAGAATGAGGCTTTGAGGCTGAGCTTCTGGGAATAAGACCCATAACTTTGCTGTAGAATTGATCTGATTAGGAAACTACAATCACCAAGCCTTAGATGGAAGAGCTGCACCACCTGGGTGCTTTTGCACCAGGGACTTGATGGGACTGACATGGGAGGGCTGTGCCAGTCCCTCTTTGCTGCTCTACAAAGAGCTCCACTTTGTAGCTACTGTGCCTCCAGATTCATGGAGCTAACGCCCACTCCTAGCTGCAAGGGAGGCTGGCAAAGTGAGTTCGAAGCTACTGTTTTGGGATAAGAGGCAGAAATGTCCCAAATTTAAGAAGACAGGTGCAAGGTCACCAGAAAACATAACAAAGGGCCACTGTGCTTATGTTTATTCTAACAAGAGCCTGCTGGGCACATGACTTTATTCTCTAGTGGCCCTAAGGGTATTATCAGGTGTCACCTGCTGGTGTTCAGATCCATACCTGCCCTTTTATACTTCTTCTGATACCACCTACTGTATAAGGAGAAGAGGAACTACATTTTCCAGACTTTCTTGTCAGCTGGCTTCAAGATAATTTTTACAAACAGAAGGCACATGTGTGCGATGAGATCATAAGAGGGGAGAAGGCAAAAATCTTCCCCTGGCAGCAGCATCGGGGCCCAGGTCCTTGGGCTCTGGCTAATACCACTTTCCTTCACTTGCTGCCTTAGCTCTCTCTACACTTGGAATGAGAGAGGCATCCAGGACAGGCACCAAAGAGCTGCAGCCTTGGGATCTCCAAGACTTCTTACACTTGGAATAAGTTCTCTGTAATTGCCTCTACCCCATTTTCCTGATGGATACCAACTGATACCCATGGGCACCCCAAAAGCCAGAGGCTGGGGGTTTAGATGTGTGTGTATGAGGTCTGGGGGAGGACTGGGCCTCTCATACCACACTGAGGAGGAGGACCAGGCAGCCCCCTGGGGGACTTTCATGGAACCTGTCACTGGAGGGCTCCAAGCATCGACTGTGTGTCTGGTTCCAGGCTGGCAGGCTCAACCCAACCATGCCAGGGGCTTAGGCCAAGTGCCAGAAAAGCAAAGGAGCCTGCAGGACAGTGCTGAGCTTGGAGGCAGGCAGGCAGATCCAGTTCTCCCCCTATGCATCCTCTTGTTCTCTGGGCCTCGGGTCCCCAACTGTAAAGTGGAGAGATTAATACCTCCCTTCCTGGTGATAGGAAAGTTATATAGACAGGTGCAGTAGAAACTGTCAGTTGATCACCCAAGGGACTGTAAAAAATTGGTCAACATACAGAGGTGTTCAACATAAGGAACTAGGCTTACTGTACTGATACATACATGAGGTCTGTGTCTGGTCTATGAAAATTAGGTCAATTTAAGGAGGTGGTCAATGCAGGGAGGTGGTCATCTATGGAGGTTTACTGTATAAGGTAGGCGTCCTCAAACTTTTTAAACAGGGGGCCAATTCACTGTCCCTCAGACTGTTGGAGGGCTGGACTATAGTTTAAAAAAAATAAACTATGAACAAATTCCTATGCACACTGCACATACCTTATTTTGAAGTAAAAAACAAAACAGGAACAAATACAATTCTCACCACTTCGTGTGGCCCACGGGCCACAGTCTGAGGATGCCTGGTATAAGGAGTGGTTTTCCTGCCTCCAAAGAAGGACTCTTCAGCTGAGGGGAAGCCTTTGTTTCCTTGTCCTCCTGATCCATTAGTTGCTCCACAGCTCCCAGGAGAGAGAGAAGGTTCACCTGTTCATCACATTCATAGAGGCCTGGCACTGTACGAGGTGCTGGGGACGCAGAGGTGAGAAGACATGGCCTTGGCCTGGAAGGAGCCCCAGTGGGAGACAGTTATAACCCAATGTGATAGGCACTGGTGGGCAAGCAGAAGATGCCGTGGTCGCTCTAGGAGAGGCAATTGTGGGGCCTTCTAGAAGGCAGGATTTCTCATCTGAGCTGAATGAGAGGCAGGCATTAGCCACGTAAAGGAGCAGGGCTGGAGGAGTGTCTTAGGCAGAGGGGACAGCAGTGCAAAGGTCTGGAGGTAAGAGAAGCAGCACACATGGAGAACTGGAGGCGAGTGGGGACGAAGGGTGAGCAGTGGGGAGAGAGGAGCTGGAGGGCAGGCAGAGGCCAGCCGTGCCATGCTAGGAGGTTTAGATTTGTCCTGAACAGTGCAGAGCACATGCGCTCTGCCCGGGGAGAGATGCTGCTGGCCCTGAGCCCAGCTCCTGGCTGATTTACGGGTCCAGGTGCCAAGAGAGTCTGCGTCACCTGTTCTGAAATCTGAGGCGTGTACAGCTCTGTGCCTTTGTCTGATGTTAACCTGAGCCAAGAGGAGAGGCTGCCTCTGGGACTCTGAGGACTCTGCCCTCGGCCTTGAACTCCTCCGTGAGCCAGAGAAAAGTCCGGGGAATGGAAGCCGCTCCTGCCACCACCTCCTCTCCGCCTTCTTGCCTTCTGGTCCCTGCTCCTCGTCTGAACCTGAAGCCCTGTCTTGGCGGTGGGTCAAGCCTGTGGGATTGCCCACTGTGATTTCCTCCTGCCCTCGGACAGTCAGGAGACCAGGCTTCACACTGCTGTTTCTGTGGGATTAGCTGAGGGCTGTTTGCCTACTACAGAATAAAACCCTCACCCACCATGCAGGGAGCAGCAGAGCAGATGGAAGTAGAAAAAGAGAAAGCTAAGCTTATGTTAGCTGGTTCTGCCCAACTGTCTCCTCCCTGCTACTCTTTCCCGTGGTCTGTCCTCGTTTGCCTCAAAACTCACACCTCCTCCAGGAAGCCAGTCATTGCCCTGTTTTGCATCAGCAGCGCCCCTCCTGTTTCTCTAGTTTTCTCTGTACGTCCAGCTGAAGCTGCTGATTCGTTTGTCTGCCACCCTCCTTAGGCTAAGCTCCTTCAGTTCCCCAGAAGTGTATGGGGCGCCTCCCTTTTGCTTCTCTGTGCTGGCGCTGGGTGGACAGCAGTGGCCTGGGCGAAGTCCTGGACTGGCCTGCAACCTCCTGAGGGCACAGACTGGTGGGGTCTGTGAAGGGCAAGGGCCAGCATTTATTTGAGTTTGTTTCCCCAGCAATTATGTGCTGTGACAAAAGTAAGCATTCAGTAAGTGAGTAGCAAGTGAACAGTTTTGGCACTGTGGATATTATTCTCAAATTTTTAAGGAAAGAAATAACAAGACTATTCAGAAATCGCTCACCAGCGAGGGCTGCATGCACGCTGCCCGCTGCTCCGTGCCATCCCAGCAGTGTGCTTGCTTCCTCCACAACGGTGGGCTCATGGCCACAAGCACAGGTCCCACAGAGCATGACACGGACCTGAATCCTATCCTGGGAAGGAGAGAGATGAACAGTGGGCTTGCCACAGGTGGGACCACCTCTGATCCAGGATAAACTCAGGGCAGAGGATTGGAGTCCAGGATTTCAGAGCTTGATGGGAAAGACCCTGTCTTTCTACCTCAGAGACAATGGCCAGATGACAACTGCATCTATTATCTATTATGGTCGATTGCTGTGACAAAGAACTAGTCTGTTCATTATCTCACTTGATTATCACAGTAACCACCAGATTTGTAGGACCCTGTCTACTGTATCATTGTTACTTTGGAAGTAACCCAAGTGTGGCCCACAGAGGGGAGGGATTTGTACAAGTCATATATACCAACTAAGAGGCAAAACTGGGAATATAATTCAGGATTTTTGATCTGAAGTTTTTTTTCACCACCACATTATGCAATTATGTAAAATATGCAATTATTATTATAACCTCTTTCTTTGTACCTTAGGAGGCAGGCAGGGTAGATGTTATCCCAAAGCCACTGGGAAGGTAGATACCTTTTTAATCATTTAAAGATTAAATGATTAATGGTAGATGATTAATTAATGGTAAATGATTAATGACAAATGGTAGATACCATTTGTCCAACTATCCACCGATCATGCGCCCATTTTCCCATCAACCCATCTATCCATCCAACCTCCCATCTAGCTATCTGCTCATTCATTTTCCCATCCATCCATCCATCTATCCAGCTACTGTCCTATTACCCAGTCACCCAAACCACCCAGACATCTTTCTATCCACTCACCTACTCATTCACTCATCCATCTATATATTCATAATCTTCTCAGTCATCAGCCCATCCTTTTACTATTCAAGTAGTCAATAAACATGTATCGAGCACCTTACTATGTGCCAAGCAGTGCATTAATGTACTGGGGCTACGAAGATGACTAGGATATGACTTTTGTTTTATTTATCTTGGTATACCCAGATATAGCCAGAGCCAGATAGATACTAGGTGCTCCACAGATGTCAAGAAACTTGCTGCCATCTGCAGTGGGAGAGAAGTGAAATGAGTAGATGGTGAACAGCCACCACCATTCTAAGGACACTTAGCTTCTTCATTTCTCCTCCACCGTGTTTCAGTCTAAACCTGAACCTGGGTGGTTCATTTAAATTTGAAATTGGAGGACGATTCATCTTCCATTATTCCTTGAGATCTGAACCTCCTACTTGCTACAAAAAGGGAAGCCACTCTGGTTTCTCATGGCTTGTCCTGGGCAAAGTTTACAAGGGACCATTAACTGTGCCTCACTGACCTTAGGGAATAAGTGCATTGATGGCTCTGCCAATGGCAGCTCTGCTGGATGGTAGCAATAAGAATGTTTACAGGAAAAAAAGGCTGGGTGAAGAGTTGAAAATTTTCAGCTGTGATTCTGGATCTGTAACTAAAGAGAAGATGCCCGTAGGCAAATGAGCTGCCCGTGCTTTGTTGCTCTTTTCTCATCTCTAACATAATTGGGGCTGGGAGGAATGGATTTTAACACCATGTATTTGGTGTCCCTGAATCATGGATTGTTGACCTGGATTTGTGAATGGAATCCACTTGAGTCCATTTGGATTTTTGCCTTCCTCATGCTGGATCTCTGCTGGTGATCCCATTCTAACAACACCTTGCAGGACACTGCTTTCTGCTGTGTGTGCTGCCAAAGGCAGTCAGTGTCCCTGAGGTTGTGATATTCGGAATAGAACTGTGAATCTGAGTGGGTCTGCATCACCTGGAGTCTCTTGTCAGCTGGCTCCTGGTTGGCCATGGGAGGCCTGGCAGGAGAGTAGAGGTTAGGGGGAGAGAGCACTGGGCATTTCTACAAGTGTGACTCTCTGATCAACCCTCTCTCCCTGGGTCTGGTAACACTCTTCCCTCTGCTGTCCCTGCAGCCCTAGAGGGTGTGACGGCCTCCTGCCATTGTTCGTTTCTAGGGGCCTCAACACCCCTTGCTTGTTCCTGTAACCCTGCTCACGCCATCTAAGAAGTCCCTGCTTAGTCAGGACTAAGGATATTAGTCTCCAGGATATTAGTCTAGGTAGGCTCTAACTTTTATGTCTAGAAAATGTCAGTGTGCCTACCTGGAGTCTTAAATCATCTCGGTTGGTAACAATTGGTGTGAGTCATTAGTTGACACCGACTTTCACGCTCAGTACAGAACTCAGTCAGGCAGAGAGGCAGCCTCTTAACAAGCTGTATTCCTGCTGCAGGGGTAAGGCATGAGTAGGGAACACAACAGCCATCTAGTAGTGCTGTCTGTGACTCAGGCAGGCCTTGAATCCTTCTGGTTTGGCTTTGATCTTAGAAGCCAAAAGCCTCTCCCCGATTTATCCTAAGGAAATAATTGGACAAATGAGAGAGAAAGGATGAACAAAATAGCAGCAGAAACATGGAAACACCCTGCATATCCACTAGTAAGGGATTGATTAGATGAACTATGGCCTATTTATCTGATGGAAAGTACTCATTTAAAACCTACTAAAACTGATCTACACTTGTTGACTTGGAAAAAATGTTCCCAGTAAGTTGTGAAATGAAAAGAGCCGGTTGTAAAACAGTATACATTGTAGGATGCCATTTTTATTAAAAAAAATCTTTGTTTTGCTATCTATCTCCGTTTCTATCCTGGCAATCCCACAATTTCCAAACTTTTAGGCCTGTTGACTCTTCACTAATTCCAAACACATCTGGAAGGCCTAGTCCCCGTTACTTTTGGAGAACTCCTGTTCATCTTCCAAGGTGGTACCAAATGAGAATGATGATGATCATCCTCAGTAACACCTCTCTGATTCCCTCCCATGCTCTGCCCAGAGCACATTGTTCATCACTCTGGGAGCCCCCGCACGGTTGGGATGAAGTTATTGGCCTAGATTCCTGCCTTCTTCACTACTGGGGCCACAGTCAGAGTCAATATAGGGGCTTCAGTCACTTCTGACTGCTGTGCACAAGGGTCTGTTGAATGAATAAGTAAATGAACCAAGATGGGATGCTAAACGTTGATTTAGTTCCTTTCACAATTATGCTTTGACCTATGTACTGCGTATAATGCTAGAGGCAGAAGAAATTGACACTGAGACTTAAAAATGCTGAAACATAGAGCACTCCTTTCTAACTGCCATGGAAATGTTTCTAGTTTTGAAACACGGTTTTTGAGTCCATACTGGTGCTAAGAAACAAATAAGCAGCAGAACTCTAATGTAGCAGAAGAGATTGAGCTAGAAAATGACCACATGGCTGCCGTTGAAGTACTATTTGATTCAGGCAAGAATCATCAGTGGATTCCAAGAACACTAGGCAAAATGGCGTTGGATAACAGGATGTTTGCATAGTCTCTAGGTTTCTCCCGGAGATTACTATTTACAAACAGGGAAATAGGTGTCTTTCCAGTGGAGAAATCTGGCTTTAGAAACCATCTTTACCGAATAGCCCAAATCAGCGTCATCAGTAAGAGGACAGTCTGACCTCTGGAACCACCCAATGTGTTCACTGAGAGGGTCACAATGCCTATGTAGTATTCCTGCTAAGATCCTGTAGTATTGGGGAATCAAATTATGATAAATGCAAAATAAGGGGACATTCCACAAATAGTGGGCCATATGTTTCAAAATGCCAATGATGTGAAAGACAAAGAAAGGCTGAGAAGCAAGGAAGCTTGACAAGGAAAGGCAAAAAGTGATTCAGAACTGGATTCTGGAAAGAAAAAGTTGCTCTAAAGAACAGTACTAGCCAGTTGGCAAAATTGGAATATGGGCTGCACGTAAGATAATAGTGTTGGCAGCAAGCAGCAGTAATTTCCTGATTTTGATAATTTTACCATGTTTATGTTAGAAAATTGCTTTGCTGGAATTTTGTATTATGAAAAAATTCACATGTACAGAAAAGCGAAGAGAATAATATAATAAACATCTGTATACACATCTAGATTTAGCAATTGTTAATTTGTCATCTTTTTTCTGAAATATTTTAAATATTTAAAGCTAAATTCTGTATATTCCTCATAATATTTTATCCGTTTACTATGCATCTTTAAGTAACGAAGAAATGTTCTTATGCAACTTAAATGCCATTATCTAATGATTAATAATAATTTCCTAATATTGTCTGAGATTCATCCATATTAAAATTTCTCCATTTACCTCTAAACGTCTTTTATAATTGGTTTGCCCAGACTAGGATCCAGTCAAGGTCCTGCATCACATGTGGTCGTTATATAAGAATAACCTTAAATGTGTGTCTTAATCTCGGTTGCTACTTTTATGTCAGTTGTACAAATCCTCATTTTCCCTACCTCCTTCTGGTCCCTTCATTCATTCGTTTGTTCCTTAATTTATCAAGAGCCTCATGTGGCACAACTATAGCAGGAGCTCTACCTAACCAATGTAAACATTGTAACTTAATGCTTTGTACCCTCAAATTAACCTGAAATAAAAGGAAAAAAAAAGAGCCTTATGTATTAGGCATCGGGAACGTAAAGATGAATAAGGTAAGACCCTGGCCTCCAGGGCCTCACAAGTTAATGAAGAAGGGACAGTCACTTGGGTAGATAATTATAAATCAGCGTGGACTGTCTCTGCCAGGGTAGAGACTAGGCATTCTGTGACTCTTTGCAACTTCCTTCAAATGGTGAGAAGAAGAAAAAGAAAGAAAATTTGATTTAGGGACTAAAGAATGAGAAGAAATAGAAAGGGAAATTGGTTTAGGGAGGCAAGTGGAATAAACAAAACAAAGTTTTATTGGGAATAAACAGGAATTGATCGTTAAAGTCATTTGCTACCCAAGTTGTTCAAAGTCTGTTTTTATTCCCCTTCATAGCTTCTTTAAAGGCTCCGCCCAGCCCAGGCCTCCCATTCCCACTCAGCCTTCCGTGACCACAAGCAGGAAAGCCAGACTCCTAGAAAGGAGGAATGTCCACTCCCTCGGCCTGGGAGTATTTGAAGGAACCCTCAGGGGATGTAACACTTGAACATCTAGGCCATCTGTACGGCAGCCCGTGTGGGTGTGCACATTCTCATGTGCTATTTCCAATGTCGTAATTAGATCTGAGCTATGGCAACCTTTGATGACTGGCTGGAGTGTTGTGGTTAAAAGCATGGCGTTGGTCTCAGAGAAACTGGAGTTTCAATCTTGGCCCTGACACTTACTAGATACACTCTGGGCTGATTCCTGAATCCAAACTTGAAGAATTCTCAAGCCCAAACTTCACTCTTCTGATGTGGAAAATTAGGCAATTTCCCAATGGAGAGGATCAAAATTTTAATGTTCTTTGGAAATCCTTTCTTCTCGGAACCCTAACCATACTTACACAATGTGCCCGTGGTCTGCCACACATGAGGTCAGATGCACCATGGAAAACTTCCTCTGAAACATGAAGGGATTTAAATAGCCCGTGGAGAGAACTTCCTCCTGTGAAGGCCAGCCCAGCCCTCAGCCTGGTCCTCATGCTGGCAACGGGCAGGTCCACCCACCTCTGCTGGTGGAAACAGTGCCTAGGAAACCGTGCCCAGGCACAGAGCGAGGGCAGCTGTCTTTCCCAAGCAGCTGGCTAAATGACCCCAAACAAAGACTCTCTGTTTTTTAAACAAATGCCATTGTGAATGTAGCTTGGCTGAGAAGAGATGCAAAGTGATACGTCCTGGGTTTGGAGAAATATTCCTAACAGCCTACTTTTCAGTTTTCCATGCTGTGGACTCTGCTCTTTAATTATGGATACATATTTAAATATGGGTACATATGGCTTCTCCCAGAGGAGCTTGCTGACAGTCTTTGCTCAAATGCTTTAGAGCTATTGCCCAGAAACTTACTTGGCTTCGTGCCGTCCTGATAAAACTCCCCCAAAGGGTTTGGTTGAGGGTAAAGGCAGGTTGCTGGAGCCTAGAGACATTGCAAAGGGGCGCTGGCCCCGGCTCCTGCCACCAGAGACTCTCAGGGTTGGAATGAACAGTTCATGGTCATCTGAATCCCCTCCTTTTTCAAATGAGAAATCTAAGACTCAAAGAGGGGCAGTGACTGACTTGCCCAGGGTCTTGCCACCCCTGAGTGACGAAGTGGGGGCCAGAACTCAGGTCCCTGGAATCCTGGGCTGGCCTTGCCACGGACAGTCCACGTGATGGTGGAAAGCTGCGTGTCCTCCGCAGCTTAGCTGCGTTTCTGTCTATTGCAGTGCTCAGAAGGATTCCTACCAGACAGACGACAGCATGACTGCGTGGGGACGAGTGTGGGCTTTGGACGGGGATGATGAGGCTCGTCCTGTTGATAGCAGGGCTTGTTTACAGGTGGTTTTCCAGTTTCATTTCACAGTTACTGAAACAATTTTCTCACGTAACCCTCTTGAAGCGGTGACCCACATGGTCCAGTCGAAGCTGTTACGGAGGTGCAGTCCAAATAAGCAGTTCACGATAAAAGGGAAATTTAGTTCCCCTCATCTTTCTGAAAGGATGTTAGACAGACTTTTCTGTATAGTCCATAGCATGCCTTATATGCTCTTTGGACTCTTCCCTGGTTTTCTCATTTCCCACACTCTGAAGATGTTCACTGACCAAAGCTTTGAAGAATTATTCCCTTTCCCGTCAGCCTCCGTGACTTCCACTTCCCAAATGTTTTCTCTTTTCTCACTCCGTTCTTCATTGCCTAGCTCCATACCTCTTTCTCCGTGTCCTTCTCCTCCTCTCTTCACCCCTCCAGTGCTGTGCTTCTTTGATTATTCTGACTCTGCACGGAAAAATCTGGGCAGTGGTCTTATGGAGAGGAGAGGGGGGGATTGGGCTGTCAGTGACAGGTGACTGGGGGAGGGGAAGAAGTTTGTGGACATGAATCTGTTTGATCCCATCAGGAGTATTTGCCACAAGTGATGTTTTAAAAAAGACTCTGACCCCCATCCCTATTCTAATTAAACCCCTAGGATTGCTAGTGCAGATTTATTTATACAATGAATGACTGAATGTGCCGTTTGCCTTGTCCTAAGCCTGTTAAGGACTCATGTGGCTGACAGACAGAAATTTATAATACCAGGTGCCTGGAATTCCGGTAGACACATGCAGAAGGGTTTTTACGAGCTGAGAGGAGGAAGTCCTTGACTTGGATGGACGGTCCAGGGAGCATGTGATGGTGTTTATCTGGGGCTTGCAGAGGGTCGGAGGATGTTGCCAGGAGAAGAAAGAAAAAAAGGGAAATTCAGGCAAGAACAGCAAATGCAGCAGCAGCACGCAAGAAGGGATCTGGAGGGGTGGAAACAGTGAGTGGCTGAGTGTGGACGTGCATGGCAGGGTGTGTGTGCGCACATGTGTTAGTGAGCAGAAGGTGGGTGGGGACGGGGAGGCGCAGTGGATTTGAGTTGGGGAGATACAGGCAGGGCTGGCATGAGGAGGGGCTTGAATGGAGAGTTAAGGAGCTTGGGCTTTATTCTGTAGGCGGTGGAGCCCCTGATACACAGACGAGAGGATGATCAGGCTTTGCACAGAAGAGCAGCTCATTGTAGCTGCAGTTTGGAGAGAGGATGGGGCAACTGGGGGTGAGACTGGGGCAGGGAGTCTGGTTGGGGAGGAAACAAGTGGGGGTCTGCAAGATGACAATGGTTGTGCGGTGTTGGAAGGTCATTTGCAGAGATATTCAGAGCCAGAAGAGAGGGGACTTGATGTTTGGTTGAAACTCAGGGACGAATGACAGGTGTAAAAAAATGCCCCCAGATCTCCACCCTGGGTGGTTGCGTGCTGCTCCTGCTGTTCACTGAGACGGGAGGTGTAGGGATCTGGGGTAAAAGATAGCATATCGTTTTAAATTCCGTTTTTCACTTTCAGTACAGTATCTAATAAATTACCTGAGATATTCAATACTTTATTATAAGATGGGCTTTGTATTAGATGGTTTTACCCAACTATAGGCTAATGTAAGTGTGCTGAGCACATTTAAAGTAGGCTAGGCCATGTATGAATGTGCCTGATTTAAAAATGAGCAAATAAATAAACATTTCTACAAAGAAAATAAAAAAAAAAAATGTAGGCTAGGCTAAGCTATGATGTTCAGTACGTTAGATGTTTTAAAAACATTTCAACTTAATGATATTTTTAACTTGCTACAGTTATCAGGACATAACTCCATCCTAAGTGGAGGAGCATCTGTAATGTCTTCAGGCCTCCTCTGCCCCCCACACCTTCAAACCCTATAAACCATATCCTTGGACCACTCACGGAGGTCAGACATGAGCACTGTGAGTGGCTAGGCCTGAGTCACATGACTAGCCCAGACAGAAGGGTCATGCTCTGTACATCCACATGATATAGTTGAACAGGGAAACCACAGAGCTATAGAGGACTTCACCCATGGGAAGGGTTGTGTGTATTGTTACCACAAAGAGAGGGGGAAGGGATGCTGGGTAGATGAAAACTGGTGTTCAGCACAGTTCCTGGCCTGGAGGAGCCTCACACAAAGAGAAGAGAAACTGGACATCAAAACTAAGTCAGTCTTGTTGATGGTAGTATAATTGCACTAGCAGTTCAGAGGAACAGGGTTCCCTGAGAGCCATTTGGGATATGTGTGTCTTTCTTAAGTCCAATTTCCCTGTCACCCAAGGTTTACCTTTCAGAATAGTTAGGATTTAGGCAAGAGAAGGAGAGGGTGTAGGCATTCTAAGAGGAGAAAGTGCATTGACCCAGGAAGTGTTCCTGATCAATGAGCAGACCAGTGTGGTCAGAGGAAGGGATTGTGTGAGGAGCAGCTGGGGAATAAATCTGGAGAGAGGAACCTAATCCAAAGGTTCATGACACAAATTCAGCTATGGGAAGCAAGCCCAAGGTGAAGATCTTCAAATATATTTTGTCTCACTTGGTATTTTTTTTTATAGATTTGCCTTGTTTGGGGAAATCCCAAACTACTTCTTTATTTCCCATCATACAAGCTAATAGCTTAATTCTTTGGCTGTTTTTCAGGTTCTTTCCAAGTAGATAATCCCTTCTGTTTTTTTTTTTTTTTTTCATGACTGGGCTTGAGTCAGTGTGATGTGGTTGTTTTTCAAAATGGGTTGTTCAAAACCGATGGTTTCTTCTTTTGTTACACATTCCTACTACTTGAAATCCTGCAATTTTATTAACATAGATGGTTTCGCTCCTGCTTCTCACGCCTTCCTGTGTTTTATCCACTTGGCAAACGCCTACTCATTCTTCAAACATAGATCAGATTTCTTTGAACAAACTATGCCTAACTTATCTGTCCCCTAGAAGTTAGCGTAGGAATACATGAACACATGTATAAGTGAAAGAATTTATATCTAGCCCAGGGATGGCCCACAGGTTTTGTGTCAGTTATGAGCGCATTTGATTGTGTTTGAGTGCATCAGACAAATCCAATGAGTGGTGGATTCAACAAATAGGGGGTTTCTTTTCTCACATATCGAGAAGTTTGAAAATAGACAGCGATGGCATTGGTTCAAGGGCTCAAGGAAACCATCAAAGACCTGGTCTCCAGATCACCAGTGCGTACAAAGGAAGAGGAGGTGATGAAGGGGGGTGGCACCAGCCACACGGTGACTTGTTCACGTCTCAGTAGTTGCTCCTAGCTGTAAGGGAAGCTGGGAAATGAAGGTTCCCATCTGAGGTTGGGTATGTTACTTCCTGCTATGGTTTGCATATTTGTCCCCTCTAAATATCATGTTGAAATTGATCCCCAGTGTTGGAGGTGGGACCTAATGAGATGTGTTTGAGTCATGAGAGTGGATCCTTCATGAATGCTATCCTTGTGGTGATGATTGAATTCTTGCTCTATTGTATTTTACCATGTATAATGCATACTTTTTTGCCCAAATGTTTGAGGGAAAAATAAGGATGCACATTATATATGGGCATTACTAACTCACTATCTACTTAAGTGTTTTTAATTCTTTTATTTATGCTTATGCCTTAAAAGTATACCATAATATGTTAAAAAGTAAGTGCTAAAATAATACAAAAACAAGTACCTAAATGTAAACAAATAAAAATGTGAATTAAAAATTAAAAATTATTTTTCCTAAATGTTTGGGCCAAAAATGTTCATGTACATTATCTGGACATTATCTGGGAGCACATTATACTTGGCAAAATATAGTAGTTTCTCAGAAGCTGGTTGTTAAAAAGCACCTGGCACTCTCTGCACTCCCTACCTGCTTCCTCTCTCACCCTGTGATCTCTGCACAATGCATGAACCTCCCTTTCATTTTCTGCCCTGAGTGGAAGCAGCCTGAAACCCTTGCCAGAAACCAAACAGATGCCAGCACCATGCTTCTTGCACAAACTGCAGAACTGTGGGCCAAATAAACTTCTTTTCTTTATAAATTACCAAGCCTCAGGTGTTCTTTTATAGCAACACAAACAGATGAAGACACTGGCTGAGCAATATCTTGGTTCTGTTAGGAAGGAAAAATGGAGCGATGGATATTAGCTAGGTGACCAATGGCATCACCACATTGTTCATCTCATGTTCCGAGGTTCAGAGGTTTGAGGTGGAGCACCTCATTAAGGATCATGAAGACTTGCCCAAGCCCAGCAGGCAGAGGTACATTGATTATTAGTGTCTGCTATGGGTGTGAGGTGAGGGCAGGATGGTAAGTCTGGTGTGTGTTTGCCATCTTGAATCCAGCCCATAAATTGATCTGTGGGCTGGATCTTCCGATGGACTGGTCAACAGATCTCCTTATCCTCTGACTTCTGCTTGGGTTTGACTATTGAGAGCCAATGGCGGGAGGGCAGAGGATGGGAGAAGAATGATGTCAGGACATTTACTCCCCTGGTTCTCTTCCTGCTCCGTCACTATAGCTTGTTGAGGGCCACATCCCCTTCCAGGCAGCCCACTCTAATCTGTCCTCTCCGGGTTCCAGCACCTGCCTATTTCTTGCCCCTTCAAGCCAAGCTCCCCACATCCCCTGTGGGATTTCTCAAACCCTGCCCACACTTTGTAACAGTTGTCTTAATAAACCACTGCCAGATTACCCAGTGTAAGTGTTCCATCTCTTTTCGTAAGGATCCAGACCTAGGCAGTCTGTAATATTTTTGGGAACTAGATGTGGGTGAGGGTTTCAGGGTTACTAATGACCATCTTGGTCTCTCTCTTTAGATTTTAAGTTCCTCAAAGTCAAAATCAGGAAGCTTTCTATATTCTACATGATACCCAACTTGCAACATATCTTGGGATCTATGCAATAATTATTTTAAATTTATTTTTATTGATCACCATCCCCCCAGGGCAATGATGGCTTCTCTGCTGTGGTTTATATATATATGTCCAGCTGTGCAGCATTGCAACTGGGAGCTTTCAGGGATCAGTAGGAGGGAGCTGACATCTCTCCTGGTTTTATCCAGATGGTGTTGTGACAGGCCAGTGGGACCTGCCATTTCCAAGCACTGTCGGTTGGAAGCGGCTGTACACCAGGTGGCCCAGAAGGACAAGTGTGCCATCACCTGGTGGATGACACTCTCCCTGTCCTGCTCCTTCCCCTGCCTCCCTGATGCCAGGCCTTGGGGTTTACACTCCGTAGACAGGCCTGGTGACATCCTGTTAGACTTTCCACCCACTCCCTGTGTGCAGGAGGAGATGTTCCTTGTCTTCAGAGCAGGCTTTATTCAACTGTATTGAACATGTGAATCACCTGGGGATCCTGTCAAATTACAGATTCTGACTCAACAGTTCTGGGTGGGGCCATTCTGCATTTCTAACAAGCTCCCTGTGACGCTGCCAGTGCAGGGACCACACTAGAGCAGGGAGGGACTAAGTCCTTGCAAGGACTGAGAACTGTACCACCCAGGTCTTTTGCACTAGCCACACGTGGTTGTTTACATGCATTGTCTTTCTTTTGAATTTTAGTTCATGTTTTCACCAACCCATCAGAACTCTTCAAATTTCTAGTGGCAGAAACCCAATCAAAATGTTCTTAGCTTAAGCCAAAAAGGGACATGTATTAGTTTTTATGAAACTGGAAAAACAAGGAGCTGACCTTAGGAATGGCAGGGTCCAAGGACTCAGGTGTCACCACCACCACCATTGTCATCCCTTTCCCCATCTTTTATTGCTCCTTCAATTCTTTTCTTGAGTTTTTGTCCTTATTCTCTCTACTTACAGACTGGTTTCCTTTCCCTGGCAGGGGCTTTGGTCACTGGTGGCTGCAGGTGAATATTATCACACTTACCATCCAAATGGGAGAAGGAAGCACTTTCTCCCAGCATCTGAGTCCTTCTCGGGTCTTGTGCGTAGTTCTGCATCTGTCTCTGAACAGGGTGTTGGGGTGCCAATGGCTCACTCCAGTAGTAGGGAGATGGGTCACCATAATGGGCAGCCACTCAGAACAGAGTAGAGGGAGAGAGGGGTCCACACCCAGGGAAGCCACAGGAGTGTGAGAGGTCTGGGGCAGACAAAGGAAACTCCACCCCACCCACCTCTCTTCTACCTCTGCACAATCCTGTCCAGCCACCTCCCTGAAGAACCTCTTTCCTAGTTTCTGTCACTCTTTACTCATTTCCAGTGGGACCTGACATATTTTGCTAGGTGGTTAAAAGAGCACAACCATCTTCCCGGTGTATTTTCATCCCCACCAATTATCAAAGCTTTCTCTTTGGGTTCTTTAGGCATTTGATAGTGTCTCACACTGCCTTGCCTGAAGGATTTATTTAAATTGCTTCTGAGTGGCAAGCTTGACTGCAAGGGTGGTAAATATTAATAGCAGGAGGGGAAGACAGCTGCCTGCAGAGGAAGAAAGTGCTGGAGCTGTTCATTAATGGGCCGGAAGGACAGGACAGCATGAGGGTGATGAGGTCTGTGAGGGTCCAGGTGCTGGGGGCACCAGCAGGGAAGGCAGTGCAGGCAGGAACCAGGAAGTGCGTCTACCACGGGCACCTTTAACTTTTTAAGAGGAAAGTTCAGTTTTCACTTTTGGAATTTTTTGAGGGGGGAGAAGTTTGTGTTGGGCACTTTGCACTCATGAACTCAGTTCAACCTCGCATCAAACAAGCCTATGATGTTTATAAACCTATGATGCATATCATTATCTTCAGTTCTCAGATGAGGAAGTAGGGCTCTGAAAAAGCTGAGTAAATCCCAAAAGATCACCCAGCTCTTTGGCAGTAGAGCTGGATTCAAACGCGGGTTGTTTAACTGCAGAGCTAGAACTCTTCATCCATCATCCACCTTCCATCTATTTTGCAACATTACCCATCCATCCATTTATCCATCCATCACGCATCCATCCATTAACAAATATAGTAGAACCTGGCTCGGCGCCTGTTGCTCAGTGATTAGGGCGCTGGCCACATACACCAGGGCTGGTGGGTTCGAACCCGACCCAGGCCAGCTGCACAACGATGACAACTGCAACAAAAAAATAGCTGGGCATTGTGGTGGGCGCCTATAGTCCCAGTTACTTGGGAGGCTGAGGCAAGAGAATTGCTTAAGCCCAAGAGTTTGAGGTTGCTGTGAGCTGTGACACCATGGCACTCTACTGAGGGTGACAGAGTGAGACTCTGTCTCCAAAAAAAAAATAAAAAATAAAAAAAAAATATATATATACACATATGTATGTACATATACATACATATATATACATATATATGTACATATATATACACATATATACATATACATATATATATGTATCTGATATATATATATCAGAACCTCTGTAATCTGACCCCCCAAAGACTATAACAGACTGGTCAATATGTAGAGGTGGTCAACATAAGGGACTAGGTCTACTGTACTGATGTGTCCATGTGGTGCATGTCTGGTCTATGAAAATTAGGTCAACTTAAAGAGATGGTCAACCATGGCCCTTCTGCTGTATTTATGGAGCATCTTCTACGTGCAGACACTGTGCAGAGTAACAAGACAGACATGGTTCTTATCCTTGCGGACCTTGCAATGTAGCGGGATGAAGAACACTACAAACAACTAGATACATAATGACATGTTGTGAACAGCAAGATAGAGGAAATGACGCACAGCTGGAGAAAAGTGTGACAGGTAGGTAGGATCAGGGCCGGGGTGAGGCAAAGGAGGTATTTGGCTATGAAGTTTAACCAGGGCTCCACTCTCAGGGTTCTACAAGCTCAGGCTTGGCGCCTGCATGCTCTCTCTGCATCCTTAGATACCTTGCTCAGCTCCCCCTGGTCCTGTCTTTGCAGATAGGGCATCATGGAACACAAGTGATGTTTGAGCAGAGACCAGACCAGAGAGACCAGGTGCTCTGACAGTGGTCTGGGTGCACTGTGGCGTCTGGAGCATGAGTTTTGGGGGATATGGAGCAGAATACACGAAGGGAAGGCATCCCTCCATCCTGACTGTGCCCAGACTGGAGAAGTGGAGGGTCCCAAGGGGCAGAGAATGAGGAAGGGGTGGGGGGAGTCTGAGGGAAGATATTAGTGGCAGGTATCTCCAAGGCAATGAGCCCACAAAGACTGCGCAGGATCAGAGTTTCTCAGACAAAGACCAGATCTCTCCCGTGACACTACTGTGCTAGACCTTGACATTCAGGAAAAGGGAAGGGAATCTGGTCCAATCTGTATAATTTTAATTTTGGCCAATCCACCCATACATTGTGCAGCCAGGAGTAATAATGGTAACCCTGAGAACGCCATGTATATGAAGCACTATTCTAAATGTTTTGCATATATTGACTCACGGGAACAGCCATAATAGGAGCAGGTACAATTATCATCTCTAACTTACAGAAGCATGCATGAACGAAACACAGAGTGAGTGAGTTGCCCAAGGTCATACAGACAGTAGGTGGCAGTGCGGGGATTGGACCACAGGCAGTGTGGCTCCTGGGTCTGTGCTCTTAGCCACCTTGCACTCGGGAAGTGGACCAGGCCCACTTCACTCACAGAGGAAGCCTGAAGCTCACCTGTTCTCATCCTTTTTCCCTGACATGAACCCATGGCCTCTTGCTGCAGACCTCTTTCTCTGCCTCCTGACTTCTCATCTGGTGGGTCTGATGTTCCAAATAACCGCTTTTGAGATGAATGTGACCCTGCATTCACCATCCAGGCCCTCAGTGATCTAGCCCCACAGTTGCTGGTGGCACCAGCTGGGGAGGGTGGGGCTTCCCCAAGCTGAACTTAATCACTGTGAGGTGGGTACATCAGACCGGGGGTGGGGGGTGGGGTGGGGGGTTGGCTAATGTGATCTTCTAGAAACTGAGAGATGTGCTGTGTGGTCAGTAAGAGCAGACATTGGCCTCAGAAAATCTTGAGTAAATTTTAACTCCAAGACTATGTTAGTCGTGATTCTTGGTTTTAATTTCCAGAAACCCAACTCAAACTAGCTGAACACAAAGTTCATTCTGGGTTCATGTCACTGAGAAGGGTGAGGTGGATTTGATGGCAAGTCTGTTGGAATCCCCATCACGGCTGAGATGGTTCTGTCCTTCAAAACATCTCTCCCTTCATCCTTTCAGGAGCAGAACCCTTCCTCTGCCTCATCTTGGCCAGTTATCCAGAGCCTATTTCCCCACTCTCCTTCCAGTGAGGTTGGCACATCTAGGTTTTGGTGATTAACGGGCTATGAATGGAAAGTGACAAGTTTCTGTTTCTTGGCTTTAAAACTGAAGTTGCTTGCCTTCCATGCTTCCCAAGGGCTGGAATGTAGAAGTGGGCTTGTGGGGTACCTTTGTCCATGAGTATCAGGATAATTGAAGCAGCCAGCTCTGACCCAGAGATGGAAGGCACCTGCTGGGGACCGCAGGGCCACCTGCTATCCTGGGTCCCTGGGTGGCTGAGTGGACCACTGCCTGATGGCCAGCCCTGGACTATTGCCTGAGATAGAAATAAACCTCTGTCTGGTTTAAGATACTGCATTCTGAGGTTTTCTTTATTCATTGTTTCTTTGTTTTCTTTGTTTCTCAAAATAATTGCTTTTCTCTCTTTTTTAACTCATGTTAAAAACTTTCTCCCTGTGGGTGGGGAGAAAGGCCCAGCCATGTCCAGCCCCACACCTTCTTAACCCATCCACCCAAACAGAGAAAATGAGCTTGTTTTGTTCCGCATCCAGCTATTAGGAAGAAGTCAGTTGGCCTGACTTTGATCACATGCCTGGGCCAGGCTCAGGCCATGTGCTGATGCAGGTGCTGTCAGAAGTCCTGGGAGAAACTCACGGAATGAGGCAGGCGGTTCCCATAGAAAAGAGGCTGCATTTACCAGAGCAGCAGGTAAGGGACATGTAATAGGCAAGACTGGTAGGCTTCCATAATAACTGCTTAGTGTCTGCACGACCTTAAGCTTATTACAAAACCTCACTAAGCCTCAGTTTTCTTATCTGCCAAATGGGGGCAACTGTTTCATGTGGTTATAAAGATAAAGTAAGAATATGTTGGTAAATCATGCAGTATAAAGCCTAACCCACAGTAAGGACTCAATTTTAAAAAAGCTATTTTTTTTTTTTTTTAGAGACGGAGTCTCACTATGTCACCCTTGGTAGAGTGCTGTGGCGTCATAGCTCACAGCAACCTCAAACTCTTGGGCTCAAGCAATTCTCTTGCCTTAGCCTCTCAAGTAGCTGGGACAACAGGTGCCTGCTGCAATTATTTTTATTTTTGAATAGCCATCTACCTTCAACTTTTCTGAATAGTAAGAATTAGGGGGGATTTTAGAGATGAGGCACAGCTATGGAGAATCTATGGCCCTGCCCTCAGCTTGAGAGAGCTGACAAGCTGAGCAAACAGACCCAAGGGTGTGTGGTGGGGACTCTGCACAGAGGTGGGTACAGTGCCACGGGAGCCCACAGGACGGGGCACGGAGGCCATCTAGAGAAGGCCAATCTCTTCTGAATCACTCATTTTTCCAGTATTTCCTGTATTTTGGGAAGTGGGGGGAGGGAGGTCTTTCCCCTTATGTGCAGAATGAACACATGCTTAGTTTAGATAAACTGATCAAGTTTGTAGGTTCCTATAAAAATGAATGAGACCAGAGATCTCCTAAGTGAGGTGTGAGGACCAGCAGAGTCTGTTAGCCACGCACATTCTCAGCCCCTCCCAGATTTACCGCATCACTTTACATTAGCTCTCCAAGTGATTCCAGGGCTGGCTCATGGTTGAGAACTGCTGGTCTAGACGCATGTCAAGTACAAACAGCGAGGGACACTTTAAACCTCACCTTGACAGAGACATGTAAAAGCCACCTTCTCAGAGAAATGGCAGTGTCCCAGCGACCAGTCAGCTGCAGCCTGGGGGAGAGGAGTGACTTAGCTCAGGTCACCGGGGGTGAGCAGGGACACTGAGGATCTTCTGATTCCCACTCCAGTGCTCTTCCTGGAGAACGGAGGGCCTGTACCGTTCCCCTCGGTGTCAAAGTGCTATGACAAAGATTCCCACGTTAACATCTACATCCTGGTTTTAAGTCCAGCTTGCAATATCAGACTTCTCCAAAATGGACGATGATAAATGTGGCCCTATAGATTTGAAACGGGAGGTGGCTGCGCTGGAACCCTCCTGTGAGCCCCTGGGAGCCAGACAGCAATAAAGAACAAGAAGCAGAAGAAAAGGTTATAAAAATGTTTAGTCTCTGCTTTATTGAGTTACAACAAATGAGCAACAAGTTAGAAAAATTGGTTTTATTCAAACTCCCTAGCATTTAATTTGTGCAGTGTACTCAAATGGGGGCAGTGGGGGAGGAGGAAAGGGATTGCAAACATAATTCATATTGCAACATTTTACACCAGGCGTGTCTCTTTGTTTTCCTTCTTTAAAAGTTAGAACTTAAAAAAAAAAAAGTGCACTCAGGTATCTAAAATTGGCCCAAAACAAACACACACACAAACAAAAAATCAATTCATGGTGAGGCTGCAGGCTGAAATCTTGTCAAATACCCCACCTAGTAAAGGCAGTTAAGAAGAGAAATGAAGACCAGAGCGGTTTAACTTTGTACCATCTAGATAGAAACATCCTTTTTTGTGTTGTTTTAATTTCACAAAAGTCATGATATTGCTACCAAATGTGGGAGCCCTTTCTGCAGTTACTTAAAAGGTGCTTAAAGAGGCCAGCCAGCTGCTGCCCAGGTCTCCGGGTGCCAGACCGACGTCTGGCCTTGTCCGTGCGTGGACCCCTCAAGGCAGCTGGAAGAACCGGCAACAGATTTGATCTGGAAGCTGTGCCCTCTGTAAACTCTCTCCAAGTCAAGACAGAGGCTTGCATCTCAGCCTTTCCTGCCAGGAAATCTCCTAAATTTCATACTATCTTTAAAAATAAATTCTCCCTACTTAGAATCCAGTAGATATCATGGCACTGATTCTAACACTCCCTCCCGTAAATTAATAAAATAAAAAGAAAAAAAAGAAAAAGAAAAAAGAGAAAAGTGATATGGTTAGCCCTCCCTCCTGGGAAAAACCTTATAATGGTAGTGCTGGAAAAGGAAGTTGCCCTCGATTAAAAAGGTAACAAAATTCCCACATTATACAAATTGGTTCCAGTATAGCAAGAGGGGAGGGCGGGGCAGAGGAGCAAACTATTTACAAGGACCCATTGCAAACGCAGTAGTAGGACTTTGGCACTATGAACTATTCCCACCGGTCCTCGGGTGGTGGGGTTCCGGCACCCGCCAGGCACCCGCGAGCTAAGTAATTCCACTTGGAGTCACTGTCCAGGGTGGCCCACAGCGGGGAGGGACCATCTCTTCTTCCTTCAAAGTCAGAGCGTCTCCTTTATCTGCACAGCGGTTCTGACGGACCTCCCTAGGAGGAAGACACCAAAGCAGAGAGAAGATGTCTGTGAGATGACCTTCATTCCCTGGGGGTGGAGGTGGCTCTCTGGGGGGACCCCTCCCAAAGCCATCCCAGGGATAGGAGGAGAGACAAATGCTCTTCAAGTGCAGGGCCTGTTTCAAAGACTGCATTTCCTCAGGGGTCTGACATTGTGAGAAGAGCTGGGCCTTTGAGAACTTTCTGGGCCAGTGAAGACGGTGGCCTATGACTCTTCATCATCACAAGACCCTTTTGTTATTCCTAGAGAGACAGCCAGTCACAGTGGCTCCTGGAAGGCCCGGAGTGGGACAAAGCTGGATTTGAGTCCTGACTTCTCCACCTAGTGGCTGCCACCACAGGACTTAATCTCTAGAGCTCAATTTTTGTGTCTATGGATCAGGAATGACAAGAGCGTCCACCTTATAAAATTGCTGTGAAGAGGCCAGGAGCACTGGTTCACACCTGTAATCCCAGCACTTGGGGAGGTCGAGGCCAGGGGATTGCTTGAGCTCAGGAGTTGGAGATCAGCCTGAGCAAGAGCTGAGACCCCATCTCTATAAAACTATCTAGGCATTGTGACAGGTGCCTGTAGTCCCAGCTACTGGGGAGGCTTAGGCAAGAGGATCGCTTGAGCCCAAGACTTTGAGGTGCAATGACATCATGGCACTCTACCCAGGGTGATAAAGTGAGACTGTCACAAAAAAAAAAAAAAAATTTGCTGTGAGGATTCAATTTCATCCATTGATACTTACAGCAGCATCTGGAATAGTGCCTGGGGCATGACAAATATTGTACATGTTAATACTTTCACTGTTCTTCTTAGATGGAGCCTTTCCCAAACATGGTAAGGGTGTATAATAGAATAAGATGAGACACTGTGGATATATTTTTATTTAATGTGTATGTCATCTCATTTTAGAGTTAAGAAAACTGAACACAGAGAGGCTAAATAAGTTATCTAAGGTCACACAGCTAGTTAGTGGAGAGCCAGGATTCAAACCCAAGAAGTCTCTAAAGTCTGTGCTTTTAACAAATGGTATTTGTTAACAATTGTAGGGAGAAATGTTTAATTCTCATACACTTGGAATAATGGAAATAGTCCCAGGACCTTGTTATGGGTTGCTTGATGTCCATCCAACATTTATATGTACTGAAGTCCTAAGCTGTAGGACTTTAGACTCTACGCACAGATAATCACATGAAATCAAGTTACAGTGAGGCGGTTAGGGTGGACCCTAATCCGATATGAGCACTTTCTTCCTTATAAAAAGGGGACATTTGCACAGAGAGACACACATGCATAGAGAGAGGGGGGAAGAGACACACACAGGGAGCGGCCATGTGAAGACAGCGGCAGAGACGGGGCATCCCCAAGCGGAGGACTGCCGAGGATCACCAGCAGTCACCAGAAACCAGGACAGCGGCATGAGCCAGACTCTCCCTCACAGCCCCCAGAAGGCGCCCTCACGGCCAGCACCAGACTTCCAGCCTTGACGATTGTGAGAGAACAAGTTTCTGTTGTTACAGTCGCCCAGTCTGTGGTCTAGAAACTAACACAGATTACTCTACCTTTGTCTTCTCCAAGCCTGGAGCCGCCTGGTGCCAGGAGAGGGCACACTAGCTTCGAGGGTAGGGGCCCCCAGTGCGGACCATGTGCCTTGCTGCTGATCCTGGGCAGAGCCACATGAACCCCCTGGTGGGCACAGCAGACCACGGCCAGCCTCTTGTGCTCCCCCCGGGGAACAGGCTTTTCCCTGGCAAATGGGGCTGACTTCCACTGGCTTTGGCGGGGAGCCTGCCCTTGCTGGATGTCCACCTACACACTCCTCCACACCGGAGGAAACAAAGCCCTGGGCGAGTAGGCAGCTTCAGTTCTTCCTTCTCCCAAACCGGCTGGAGAGCACCAGGTGAGCCCAGGACCTCCAGGCAGGGAGGGAGGAGCTGTGGGAGGTCAGCTGCCCATCCTCCTGGAGCCTCACCTCCACCGTGCAGAGCTGCCCGCAGGGCTGCAGACGAGGGTGGGAAGCACACAGGCCCTGGCCCATGCTAGGGACTCAGGAAATATTTCTTCACTTTTCCCCAGGAAGGCCAGGTGTTTGGGCCCCAGGTGTCAGGAGCTCACTGTATGTGTAAGCATACCCATTTTCTTTCTCCCTGGTATCAAAACACTGATCCTGCCTCTTAAAGTGACTGGCAAAAACTTTCTTTTTAAATAATCCTCAAGATGAAGTAGTTCTCCATCAGGCAATGTGCCGGATGTCTGTGTAGTTCACAAACATGCATAATTCTCCAACCACACATATTCATAAAAAATGCTGACCAAGGCCCTTAAAATACACATGACTGTAAAACCAAAAAGGTGACCCAGACAAAGGGAGACAAAGCCAATTTTGTTTTGCTTTTATTATTTGGCTTTTGCAGAGATCCCAGATGTGTGTGGATGGTTCCAGCCCTGAGAACCACTTGGACTTTAATTCTCTGTGGCCTTGTTCAAGGTGTGCAGCAGTGGGCAGGACTCAGCTGTGGGAGCTGGTGCACCTGCCAAGTGAGGCTGGGAAGGTGCTGGACACAGAGGGCAGGGCCCTGTCCCCTCTCCAGGAGTGTCCTGGCCCCAGCCCAGGATCCAGTCATCTCGAAAGTGAGGAAAGGGACACTACGGACAAGTCTGATCTCTTCTCCAACAGGTCCCTGTCCAGGCACAGCACCTTGGCATTGCGGACACCCACCAGTAAAGATGCAGACGTCCTTCCTCAAATGCAGGTAAGACTCAGGCCCCAGAAGACGCCTGGCACGTTGAGTAGAAGCTGCTCTCCTTCCACGGTCCTGCCTACAGCTCTTCTCTGCCATTAATAGCCACCCTGGGAGAAAGCCCAGTTCCCCTTTAGCCCTAGGCCCTGCTCCTCCATCAGGAATCCCCCTGGTCATGTGCCAAGCACTTTCTAATGCTTAGATGTTGTTACATGTGTGGTTTCTCCCTCAGGGTTGCAGTTGAGGCCCTGTCACCCCATCCCCAGTCCCCTGGCAGCAGGTCCCAGCTTCAAGCCAGGCTGGCCCATGCTCCTGGACACTGTCACCAGGTCTACTAGCTAACTGGTGCTGTGCAGTGAATGAGGCCCATGAGGACATGGACGGTACCTATCGTGCTCCCTGTAGGGTTTGGCTCACACGGATACTCAAGAAATGTTAATGAAGGAAAATGGGAAGTGAGCTCAGTGGTGTCATTGCAGTGGCTGTGACACAAAGTTGATGACAAAGTCTAATTTTCAGTGGTATTGTTGTTTTATGGAGTTTCACCGTTCTTTGGGCTACGTGGCTCTTGCTAACTCCCCAGGGTTTCTTCAGTGTCTGAGCAACTGGTCAGAGACAGTCACTATATGCAGGACCCAAATGCCTCATCTCAGAGCCCCTCTTAGTCTGGGAGTAAACTGTAAGGCCGGCAGGCAGGCCATGTCCTTACAGCCCTACTGGGACATTCTATCGAGTAATATCCAGCCTCTTAGTGGATATCCCCCCCGCTGTCCTTTCCTATCTTGGGGACAACCAGAAAGTTAAAAAATACAATCTAATGCTTCAGCAAAATCTGCTTCCCTGTTTCTTTCCTCATTGGGGAAACATACACAATTTGAAGTCTTTTCCTATGTGACAGCTTTTTGTTTCTATTTCTCTTTAATTTTCCCTGTAGGGCTTTCCCTAAAGCCTTGGGGAACTGGGAGAAATAACACTGTACTCCATGAGGAAGGAAAACAAACACAGAGATAGCGATTTATTATCTCTCCAAAACACTGTTTTTGAGTGGTGTAGCAAGGTTTATTGCTCATTTGCTGAGTGCCTGTTATCTGCTGAACATTTTATTCCATTGTCATCTGGCGTCTGCTCTTGTTGTGGAGAAACCACTTTCAGTTTAATCATATTAATATCTCCTCTGTAGGTCATGTCTTTTCCTGTCTGCCTTTCCCCTCTTAGCTCTAGCCTTATTGCGGTATACATGGGATGTACAAAATTGCACATAGTTAACGCACACAATGTGGCAAGTTTGGACATATGCATACACTCATGCTACCTTCGCCACCGGTTAGTAATAAACAGCTCCAGCACCTCCAACGCTTTTCTTGTGTCCCTATTTTTTTGTTGTTGGTGATAAGGACACTTAACATGAGATCTACCCACAACATATTTTAAAATACACGAAACCCTACTATTAACTTTAGGCATCATGTTGTACAGCAGATCTCTAGAACTTGCTCATTTTGCAGAACTGTAACTTTATACCCATTGCATGAAAACTCCCCTATTCACTCTTTCATTTGCTGGTAAACACCATCCCTATTGTTTACTTCTATACCCTGTTCCACATTTCTAACCAAGCTTTCATTTCTTCTATTGGTGATGGGGTGCAGGGTCCAGTTTTAACTAGATTTGAAAAAGGGTAACTATACTGGCATAGAGGAGGATTAAGTAACCTCCCAGTGGGTGGGGGAAACTCCATACCACCCACAACCATCCCTACTCCAGGCTTGGGTCAGCTTTGGCACACCCGGCCAAAGCTCTCCTTTCCTGCAGCTGTTTGGGAGCTCCTGGGGTAGGTGAACCTCCCTCAGGCTGCTGCAGGGAGGCTCAAAGGCGGCAGGTGTGCAGGGGGCCATCTCTCTACCTGCCCCTTTCCCAGCAATGGATGCTGTCCCGGGGCGTTCAACTGAAGCTGAGCAAATGGATCATATTTTAGACTCATTATGCAGTCTCCTGAAGTGGCTAGACGTATGCATGTGGGTTTTCATTCCAGCTCCACCACTTTTGACCTTGATGACCTTGGATGAGTTGCCTTGCTGTGTTTCTTTCGCACCAGCTATAAATGAGTAACGTGGACTCCTAAGAGGTGCTGTTGAGGATTAGATGAGTTAGCACACGTGAAGTGCTTAGCAGTGCCAGGCACAGTAAGTGCTCAGCAAATGTTACCCCTGAGCATCCCCACGCTCCCATCCCTCTGAGATGCAATTAACATCTCCAGTGGCATGAACTCACACAAGTGGGACCTCAACAGAAAAAGTCAACTTGGAAAGGCAGGAAGTAGGTCACATAGAGAGTGATGAACAAGTTCAGATTGAGCATCTATCGGGTAGATGCTGATGTTATAGGGCCTTTCATTTATATGATCTCATTAATCCTGGCAACAACAGACAACTCTATTAGTGTTATGAACTGAATAACCCCCCCCCCCCCCATATGCTGAAACTATGATCCCTAATGTGACTGTATTTGGAGATATGGACTTTAAGGAGGTAATTAAGCCCTATCTAATAGGACAGGTGTCCTTAGAAGAGGAAGAAACACTGGACTGTGAACACACTGAGGAAAGACCGTGAGCACACAGTGAGAAGGTGGCTGCCTGCAAGCCAAGGAGTGGGGCGTCACCAGAGGCCAGCACCAGCACCTCCGGCAACTCGACCGGCACCTTCACCTTGAAGTTCTGGCCTCCAGAACTGTGAGAAAATAAATTTCTATTAAGTCACTTAGTCTGTGGTATTCTATTATGGCAGCCTTAGCTGACTATTACAGTAAGTGTCAAGGTTATAGGAAGAATACAGTTAAATGTATAGGCATGCAGAGGGACAGGGGTGGCGAACACGTGGCTAGAGCCGCATGCGGCTCCCGGCCAAAATGAATTTCGGCTCTTTGCCTCTTATCATTATTTTGTATACTGTGGCTCTTTGCCAAGTTTGGATTTTGTTATGCTGCTTCTGAGGAGGGAC
>CAUYPK010045532.1:0-11748 GCA_963574355.1 Loris lydekkerianus
CAAGTGCCCATCAATCCACGAATGGATTAATAAACTGTGGTTGGTATATGTACACCATGGAATATTATGCAGCCTTAAAGAAAGATGAAGACTTTACCTCTTTCATGTTTACATGGATGGAGCTGGAACATATTCTTCTTAAAGTATCTCAAGAATGGAAGAAAAAGTATCCAATATACTCAGCCCTACTATGAAACTAATTTATGGCTTTCACATTATAGAAAGCTATAACCCAGTTATAACCTAAGAATAGGGGGAAGAGGAAAGGGAAGGAAGGGAGGGGGGAGGTAGGCAGAGGGAGGGGGATTGGTGGGGGTGCCCCATGATCACATTAATGTACACAGCTATGATAAAAATAAATAAATAAATAAAATAAAAACAAAACTGGAGGCATAACTCTACCTGACTCATAAAGTTTTAGGTAATATTACATGCTGTATTTTTATTGATATATTTTATACTTTTAGGCTATGTTACAAATCTACAGTGATCAAAACAGCATGGTATTGGCAGAAAAATAGAAACATTGACAATTGGAAAGGAATACACAACCAATATATCAATACAGGGTTTTATAGTGTTCTGATCATTGATAAACCAAGGAAAAGTATACATTGGGGGAAAGAATCCTAACACCTACTGGATAACCACATGTAAAAGACTGAAACTAAACCCACATCTTTCACCACTTACAAAAATTGACTCAAGGTGATGAAAGATTTAAATTTTTTACATGAAATGGTAAAAATTCTAGAAGAAAGTGTGGGAAAGTCTTGAGGATATCAGTAAGGGGAAAGATTTTATGAAAAAGACTCCCATGGTGATTGCTACAACAACAAAAATAAACAAATGGGACTCAAACTGAAAATCTTTTGCACAGCTGAGGACACAACAATCAAAGCAAAGAGACAACCTTTTCAGAATGGGAAAAGATATTTGCATTTTATGAATTTGACAAATGTTTGATACCTAGGATCCATAGATAACTTTAATTAATCAACAAAAAAAGAGACAGCAATCCCATCTTCCACTGAACAAGAGACATGAACACGTCCTTCCATGAGGAAGACAGATGAATGGCTTATAAACATATGAAAATATGCCCATTGTCCTTATTCATTAGAGAAATGCACACAAAAACCACCCTTAGATATCGCCTATGTCCAGTATGATAGCCCACCTCACAAAGCCCCAAAGTTGCAGATGCTGGTGCAGGAGAGAGAGAAACACTTACTGCAAACTAAATACAGCATCTTTGAAAATAAGTATGGAGAATCCTCAAATAATTTAAATTAGACATACCATTTGACCTTGCAATCCCAGAAGAAGAAAAATCATTTTATCATAAAAATATTTGCACTAGTGTCACAGCCCCAATGAGGCTTGCAGGATAGCCCTGAGCAACCTCCACAGTAACCGTTTATTGAAGCAGTACAAGACAGGTGAGGGGAGTATTAGACAATGAATACGGTGCCTAAGGATGGCCATGGGCTCTGGCTCTTTCTCCACAAGGAGTACCTGTGGACGAATTGCCTGAGGGTCTGTCCCCCAGCTGCAAATCATTTTGCTCAGGTGGTCTGGCTCTTGATGTCCTCTACACACTACATTGTTTACTGTAGCTCAATGTTCAATTGCCAAGAAGTGAAAACAACCCAATTGCCCATCAACTCAAGAATGGATTAACAAACTGTGGTATATGTATAACATGGAATGCTATTCAGCAATACAAAACAATAGTGACTTTACATCTTTTGTGTTAATCTGGATGGAGTTGAAACACAGTCTTCTGAGTAAAGTATCACAATAATGGAAAGCTAGTAGAGGATATAATTCACACACCCACATTGGAGAAAAACTCATTTCAATGCAAGTTTGCAGCAGGGGAAATGTGGGCAGGGGGGAAAAGAGGGTTTGGGATGCTCCCACTGAACTGGCACAAATTAGCAGTATATAGCACACCTTCTGAGTGTGGGGCACAACTACAAGAACAACTTTACTTAACAAATTTGAATATTGTAAACTTGTTGTTTGTACCCTCACATTAACCTGAAATAAAAATAATAAAATAAAATAAAATAAAAGTTGTCTATTTTTAATTGCACAAAACTTTATAAGCACACTGTGTAAGGAATAAAGCTATAACACTACTGAAGACGACTCACACAAAAGTTAAATTATCATTACACAATTTTTTATTAATATTTTTAATTTACTACTTCAATAATAATTCTACCTATAAAGTGTACAAAAAAACAGAATTATTTCAATTCAGATGATCTATGAGATCCCTTTTTCATTGATGTTATATTTGACTTCAAAGATTTATTACATTTAAACATAGTAATACATATGGAATCATATATCAAAATCACAAGCTTTTCATATTGATTCTTAGACAAATCATTCACACTATAGTCTTTTCCCTGGGCTTTGTGAAGCAACACTAACAAAAAAAATTGTATTCAGTAAAAGAATACTGCATACAATTTCTATGGTTCACAAGATAAAATAACTTGTTCTGAAAATATATTTCTATTGTGAGGTTCTTTGTCAAAATCTTACTTAGAGTGTAGTTGAGTCTTTATCTGTCAATCCAAACTATTTATTTATGATTTTGGGGAATAAAAAAATAAAAACTTAGTATATAAATATGTAAACATGAATGGGATCCTAGGAGTACAACAAATCAAGAGGCATCTTGAGGTATTATAATAATTAGATAAATATATAAAACTTTTTTCAGATGCCCAATATGCAGAAACAAATTACGCCAAGTCAAAAATGTATTTTCAAGATCAAATAGAAGGAAGTTGTTACAAATTATCAAATGATGGGATTCTAAATCCCTTTAGCTCCAATTAAGCAAGCACAATTATTCATGTGGTTACTATATATTGCCCCTAGGTTAAAATGCATAAATAAAAATACAGATAAATTTATTGGCTAACATGTTTATGTGGAATGTTTTTAACATACAAACAATAGTAATTTACTACTTTATTTTTGTTTTACATAATCACAATTCAAAGCAATTACATATCTATTCTCACATATATAGATTATATGAAGATATTTAATTTAGCACAATTGTATTGATATAGAATGATATCTACATTGGTTATTTCTTAGTTCTATAAAGACACACTGAGCCTAATAAATAACTCAAGAAGCCTGTCTAAAAACTCTTGTTTACCTGTTTATAACTAATTTAAATACGTCAAAAATGCACTTACATACCTATCATTCTTCATTCTAACATTATTTCTACCTGTGCTACTTCATGTTTGATATTATTTTAGTCATAATAATTGTCATTGGCCTATCACATACATTTTTTACACACTTAAGATACTAGAATGCAGATGTGTACAGAAGTTAATTTTCTGTTTTTATAAATTGCTAATGATAAAATAATAATAAAAATAATATCCAATCATTCAGGGTAAAATGACTTAGCCTTCTTTTTTAAGATATAATTTAGGTTTAATTTGAAGTTTAAGACATGGCCCTTCACTTAATAGTGTTCATATGCTGACTTGTTAGCTTTACATGCATCAATATTCTACATTTATTGGAATATTTTTCACACCCTTCAGCATGTATTCAAGTTTACACTTAGTCTTTGGAAGTGGAGATGAAGAATAGGGGGTGTATTTGTGATGTTTTGGAGACAGAATATTTTGAACTGATATTAGGGTTTGAAAGTGTGAAGACAAATTTACCACAAGGGTACGTAATAATGATCTAATAAATACTCATTGAGTGAAATAGTTAATAAATATACTTCAAGGCTATTTAATTCAAGTAAATCTTGGCAAATTTTATAGTTTCCTGGCAGTAATGTTGTCATAGAAATAGAAGATTTAGCAACATTGCTTTGGTAGAAAATGTCTGCACAATTTAATAATTAATAAAACTATGCAATTATTGTGTTAAAATTATCTGTGAATATTTTCCTTTAGAATCTTGTTATTCTATAACTAATTAAATAAATTAAATTAGAGAGTAATTGAAAAAATTGTTTTCTGGCTTATTCTGAAGTATGTTAGAATTAAACTACTAATAACATTTTTTCTACTCTCTATTAATACAAACTAGTAAAATTTTGTAATGAGGTTTTAAACTAAAATAAAAATTATTACATTTAAAATTATGCAAGCAACTAATAATGTCTTTGAATGTCATTTTTTAAATGTTGGAGGTGCCAACGAGAGTCACACACTTTACTTAATACAAGTGCATCTGTACTGGTGAAAGGGTTTCTGGTGCGTTTCTGAGAAAGATATTCTTTTTGCACATGCTTTTGCTAGAAAAGTTGTTCTTGATCATTCCCAAGGGCCACATCTTTTCCATTGAATTCAGAAATGGTTTTACAGCTCCTACGTCATGTATGCAAATCACATTAAATTACAGCAAACATACAACCCACTGTCAAACATTATAGACTAATGATCACAACTGCTGACATAAATCTACCAAAAGTATGAATAAAGTAAAAGAAAATTTGAATTGAAGTTCAGACTTTATACTGATTAGGATAAAAGAATATATTAAATGCCAGTAGACAAGAAGAATAAGAAAGGGAGGAAAACACATGAACCAACTTTTTTCTGTTAAACAGTAAACACTATTCATCTTTTTCTTTTCTCGTATTTTTCAAATATCAGATGCAAATGAGCAACAGAAAATAGATCCTAAAAGATAACATTTTCAAACATTTATTTAACATAAAGTATATGATCCATTTTATTCTAAGTTCTTTATATATATATATATATCTCATTTCATGTTAATAAATTTATGAGATAGGTATTGTAATCCTCAGTTCACATAATATTAAAATAAGACTTACAGATATTAAGAAATTCCTTCAATATCTCATGCAGTTACAGCAAAAAGGATTCTGAAACATTTTATCCAGAATAAATATTCTCAGTCCTCATTGCATATTGCTGCATCTAAAAATAAATTTCATCTTAGGGACACAGAAATATTATATTTTTTAAGAAAATGTATCCACATGAGTCCTCTCAAATATAGATAAGAATAAGAATACTATAACCATAATTAATACAGAATATTGGGTCCTAACTTTCACCATATATTTTCAACATTAATTCAAAATAAAATAATAAAATCATAAAAGTCACCAATACATCACTCTTATCTGTGTCTACCCTCTATTGTAATGTGATATCACTGCTACGCTCATCAAACTCTGGATCTTGTATTTCCACCTGTTGAATCTGTGCTGACTTTCTGACATGCTCTCACCTCACCATCTGAATACATTAAAAGTTACATGCGACTTTGAGACTCTAGACCTTAAAAGCCATCACATCTTTTGCTTTCACCTTTCAAAACCCTAATAATGCCTTCCTGTGCAGAAGATGATTTTGCGCACTGGAGAATCAGAGACCATGGTAAAAAAAAATATGAGACACTTCACCAGCATCACCTGCCTCACAGAAGAGTGAAATTACCCTGAGCCCTCCAGTCTCAGTCGAGCTTCGTTCACAGGCTATACCAGGAGAGACAAGAGCCGCCCGTCTTACTAAATCAACGAATCATGAGAAAGTATAAATCATGCTATTTAAACCAGTAAGTTTGAGAGTTTATTACATAATAAATTACTGCTACAAAAAAGGAAGCTTCCTTTCTGTAATATGTAATTATTTAAAATCACCATACATTATACTACTTAATAATGAAACATTAGCAATTTTTCCAGTAAGGTAAAGAAAATAAATGGGCTGGTCATGTATCAAATAGATGCAATTTGACTTCCAATTCCGATAGAAGAAATTGGTGATATTATTAGCAATCATATGCCCTCTTTTTGAGTGCACAGCTAAACTAAATTTCCAAGAAATATTACATCTTTATGGGTTTCTATGATTAGTTCTTATCAGTGAAATATAAGCATGAATTGCATGCCAATTCCATGTCAAAACAATTTTATCATTATCTCACTTTTTTTCCACCTCTGGCTTCAAGCTGGAAAACATTGGGATGTTTAGCCAAGTTGTGGATAATTCAACATTTTGAAGCATCTTGGATTCTTAATTTAAAACAAGAACCAGACCACCCATGACCAGCACCGTATATTGAATAATGATACAAATAAGCAATGAACTGTTTTTCTGTTAGTTCATTGAGATATATGATTCATTTTATGATGATATACAGCATAGACTAATATTTCTTATTTGGAAATCAAGTCTCTTACATCTCATGGAGATTGTGTGAGGCTATTTTTCTCATTTTCTATGATGAAGACATAACCCAGATTTTATCAGCAAAAGTCCATCAGTACCCTGCAGAGATTCAGTGAATAATTTAACAATACTTAACCCAACTGGGACCAATCATCACTTACTCCAGGGTGTTTATGCTAGGGTATTTAGAACAGACTTTCTCCCCATCTTTGGGATTATAAACTGAATGGATATTATAAATCAAAGTGTCTGGCATCTGTCCTTCCAGGTTAATGAAATAATTTGTTTGTTGTAGGAAAGAATGAGAACACCAAGCAAATAAAAGCAGAATTGAAAAATGTGGGTAGAAAGAAATATTCCTTAGAACATATTTTGAGATTGTAGTTTTGCCATGTTTGAAGTCACTTCTTCTTCTGGACTTTTAGTGAAATTCTGATTATGTTAATTAGCTATTGTTTTTCTTTTTCTTTTACATGTAAGAGAATTTGGATTGGATTTACTTGCAAACACAATCTGAAATAATAATTTGTATCTCTATTGTTTAATATTTTGATGAAATCTTATCCTATACAATACAGAAAACTGTACAAATTCTGATAACAATAGATAAAATTATTGCCAACATTATGTAAATGCTGATCTATACACTTGATTGAATCAAATAAAAAATTGATGCAATAAGAATTTTCAAAGGAAGCATTATGACATAAAATATAAAAATAACTTACTTATATAACTTACTATATTCTGAGAAAATCTGTTTAAAGTATGCAGGCACAATTATATTTGTATTACTCTTTTGACTACTTTTAAGAATGAGCAACTGAATTTTAATTCCTGACAAGAAATAAGAAAAAGTTTTGATCCATGGCTTGCTATGAAATGTTTTTTTTTTTCACTAAGAATAAAATCAATGCAGAAATAGCCTCTTATTTTTCTCTAGATACATTAATGCATGGAAGTAACTGATAATGCCATTTTTGTACAAGCCTGAAGATGAATCATTCAAGAATACTCACGTCACCATGGAGAAACTGTTCTTCACACTTGGAGCCTGCAGTCTCAGGTCTTATTGTGTGGTTTTGTTATTGTTGTTCACGTGTTTTGTTTTTGTTTTATTTATTTGGTCAATTATTTTATTCTCATTCATTCTGTTTTGACTAGTTTAAGGCATGTTGCAACCAAAAATAATTTGTCATGGCTCCATCACTTGAATTTATCACAAGTACTTTTTTTTTTTTAATTTACCATGGATACCCCAACACCATATGCAATGTATAAATCTGAATGTAAGATCATAAACCATGATGAATTCTTGAAAGAGAGATTGTAGAGATACTTGTGAGATTTCAACATGTCCTTTCCATTTTTTCCTAAAATTGGTTGTTAAAGAAATGAATATCATAAGAAAACATTTGCTTAATATTGTTACTGTTAGTCCAAAAAACATATGGTCTTAGGAAAAACACCGCTGGAGAAATCAACACCTGAAAATCACATATGTTTTTATGTGTTGTTGTGTAATCTATGAGTATTTTATTCCACTTCTGACAGGCCCCCAAATTCAAGAGAATATAACTAAAATATGTCATATTAAAGATAGATCAAAAACAAAAAGAACTATAAATATAAAAACATACCCCTAGTTATTTAACAATGTGCCATCTCCCATTCTAAAGATGATTTAATGATATAGATCCATATAGACTTCCCTTTCTATAAAGGCCCATATCAGTATCAGGAAGAATGGCAGGGAAAATTGAGATTGGGCCCCATATGTAGCACTAAGAAGTTTGGCAGTTGTCTAATTTCATCTGCTTGGGATGCAAAAGAAGCTAGCCATTCTATAACTATGTAAATTTAGTCTTCATGGGTATTTAAATGGTAAATTTTGAACATTTGAACAACTATGAGAAGGAAGCATGTAGCAAATAGTGTAAAGCAGGAATGTACCCCGTAAAACACGTCCTGCATGTTATAAGCAGTGCAAGTGTATTTTTGTTTGTTTGTTTTGTTTGTTTTCTTGATAGAAAAGATTGTAGAACATGGAACTGATAGAGGAAATAGATGGGATGGTAATGAAGACCCCTAAATGTGAAGTTATAGATATAAATCTTAAGAGACTAAACAGGTTCTCACAACCACATCAGACAATTAGCTGGAGCCAACCCAGTAACTACATTTATCTGAGCCATTCTTCCACCCACCTTATGACATCCTACAGAACCTGTATTGGTGGTTCCTTTCTTTGGTCTCTAGATATAATTGTCATACTTTTAAAATAGGCAATATGGAAAAAATATATAGTCAAGAGTCTCAGAGAACAAACACATTGGTATTTACCTTCTATAAGGCAAAACCTATTGAAAATCCTCTTCTGAATTTCAGGAGTAACATTAAACAGAAAGCTAGAAAAACATTTGAACACGTTTGCCAGAAGAATACTGCAAGCAATACAGTTTAGGATTTTACAATCTGTAAAATGTACCTTTCTGAGAATCATGCACATAGATCTTGGTGTGATTTACTTCAGGACAAGAAGGATAGTAGACATAATTGGTGCCCCATTCGCATTCCCTTGACTCATAGTAGATGACACCAGGTTGGCAAAATTTCTCATGTTCTGGAGGTCTGCCACCCTCACATCTTCTGTCCTTGTTCACCTCAGGGTTTTCCCATAAACAAACACAACAATTATAATGCAAGGATGAAACTGTGCATTTGCCTAACACCATGGGTTTCTTCTTAGAAAGGCTGCATTTACCAATGTCATTGCTGTTGTTCACATCTCTAAAGCAAGAACATAGTGTCTCAATAGAGTATCATTGCTAAAACAACCAACCACACCCTTGGAGGCAAGTTGATTTCATCTTACCTCTTTACTCATGAAAGTGTAGCCCAATATTCTTACTGAGAGGACTATGTCTTCTGAATATTTATGGTCTGTCTTGACTCTAGTATCTTCGTTTCTTCTACTTACCTACCAAGGATTCTTCCCATGCTAGAAACTCTCAAATGTGCTCAGATATTCTACAATTACTAGTTAAAATCTGACTCAATCCTTTAATTACTTTAATTCTCTGAAAACACAAAAGAAAAATTAAAAAGGGACTCCACTATATCCTTTTCTCCCAAAATGTTGTCACGAAATACTGAAAAAAACTTGCAACAAATAAAAAGTCACTTTTCCATATAACATTACAGCATACATCTACTGGGTTTATAGAAATGAAAAAATACTTCCTCTAACTAAATATTCCACTCATTTGAAATTTTGCTGAGTAAAGGTAATCTGTAGCTTTTTCTAAAAGTGGTAATCAAATTTGTGATTATAATGTTAATTGTTTTATGTAGATTGCTTTAGTCAGTGTCTGTAATGAAATTAGAAAAGATTTTTAACTTTACTAATTTTTACATTGTCTCCAAATTTGATCAAACTACAGTAGAACCTCTGTAAATTGACTATGCAAAGAACTGTAGCAAGCTGGTCAATGTGGAGATGGTCAACATAAGGAACATGTGGTGCTTGTGTCCCGTCTATGATAATCAGATCAACTTAAGGGAATGGTCAACTTAGGCAAATAGTCAACTATGGAGGTTCTACTGTAATTTGTTAAACAACTAATAATCAGATTTTTTAAATTACCAAAATACTATAAACTTGCATTTTAATGCATTTTAAAGCCCTAAAATGGTCCAAAGAATGTCAATATTAAAGATATATTTATTTATACTTTAGTAATTTGTCTTAGATATTTATTTTTAACTTTAAGCCAATTTGTATCAATAAGTGGCATAAAGCTAAGGATAAAAGGTGACAAAACTTAAATTGATAATCAAAATTAAAATATGTAGTTTTTTCTTAAGAGTAGAGAGTTTGCATAATTTCACAGATATATTTGAAACCACATAGAGTGCTCTATAATTGTGCAAAGCTATATATACAAGGTATTCATAAAGTTTGTGTTCAATATAAAATAGTTTAACATAGTAAATTTCACACAAACTTTATGAACAGCATGTATTTATTTATTTATTTACAGACAGAATCTTAGATTGTTGCCCTCACATGTCATGTCATAACTCACAGCAACTTCAAACTCTTGGGTTCAAGTGATCCTCTTGCCTCAGCCTCCCAAGTAGTTGGGACTATAGGCACCTGCTACAATGATGGCTATTTTTTAGAGACAGGGATCTTACTGTTGCTCAGGATGGTCTCCTACTCCTGAGCTCAGGCAATCTGGCCACCTCGGCCTCCCAGAGTGCAAGGCATGAGCCACTGCACCTGGCCTATATATTTATTTAATTACATACTTGATTGCATCTTATATATTTCAATTCCCTTTCAAAAATCTTCAACTTTTAATTTCTCTGTGAATTTCTTGAACATATTTAATGAATTATAGTTATTTTAACTTTCTAATAATGCTAATGATTATAATACATGTTCATATTTTGTTCATTTTAAATGCTTACACAACTTGATATCAATTATTGCTCTTTTTCATTCTTAGGTCTGGACTGTTCAATTTTGTTCTTCCTTCTAGGGCAAAACCTTTACTTCTAGGGTGTAGCTGTAAGGCTAGGATGTGGCCTTCATGTGATTTCAGTTGAAAGTCTGAAAGAAGTCATTTGTGTTGCCTTCACACCTATAATCCTAGCACTATGGGAGGAGGATGAGAAAGATCACTTGAGCTTAGGAGTCTGAGACCAGCCTGAAAAGAGTAAGTCCCCATCTCTACAAAAAAATAGAAAATTTAGCTTAGCATTCTGCTGGGTACTTGTAGACACAGCTACTCAGGAAGCTGAGGCAGGAGGACTGCATTAACGCAGGAGTTTAAAGTTGTTGCTGTGAGCTAGGCTGACACCATGGCACTCTAGCCTCGGCAATGAGTGATATTCTTTTAGAAAAAATAAATAAATAAATAAAGGGTGAAGTAGACACACAAACTGAACACACTAGAAGAAAGAAAAAGAAAAAGAAATAAAACCTATTTTTTAATATAACTTTAGTCATTTTTAAACTACTTATATAAAAATATGAGAGTTCATTGCAAAGCAATAAATTTTAACAAAGTTAAAACCAATGGAATCAAAATCTGAAGAGAAGAAGTCTTCAAATGGGAAAGTACATAAATAATTTATAAGCTTAAATAACACTGTCAGTAGAGAAGTAGATTAAAATTATTTTTATTTTTATTTTTTTATTATTAAATCATAGCTGTGTATATTAATGCAATCATGGGGCACCATACACTGGTTTTATAGACCGTTTGATACATTTTCATCACACTGGTTAACCTAGCCTTTCTGGCATTTTCTTAGTTATTGTGTTAAGACAATTATATTCTACATTTACTAAGTTTCACATGTGCCCTTGTAAGATGCACTGTAGGTGTAATCCCACCAATCACCCTCCCTCTGCCCATCCTCCCACCTCCTTCCCATCCCTTTCCCCCTTTCCCCTATTCTTAGGTTATAACTGGGTTATAGCTTTCATATGAAAGCCATAAATTAGTTTCATAGTAGG
>CAUYPK010045536.1:0-39801 GCA_963574355.1 Loris lydekkerianus
TGCCTCTACCTAGATACAGCCAATGTGGTACCATGCCACTGGCCCGACCTTGTCACTCACCTCTTCCCCCGCCTTCTTTCCCTGCCCCTTCTCCACAATAAAAAAATAAATAAATTCAAATTTAAAAAAAAAAAAAAAAAATTAGTGAGACACTGCCAATATAGTGATTTATACGGATGGTAAATATAGCAGCAAGTGCTTTGCTATTTATATTAGTTTTCTAGGTCTGCCATAACAAAGTGTTATGAACTGAGTAACTTAAACAGCAGAAATTTATTTCCTCGCAGTTCTGAGACCAAAGTGTTGGTAGAGTCATTTTGCTGTGAAGACCTCCGTCCTTGCCTTATGGATGGCTTTCTTCTCCCTGTGTCTCCATTTGATCTTCTCTCTGGAAATATCTATGTCCTAATAGCTTCTTCTTCAAGGGACATGGTCATAGTGAATTAGGGTCTGCCTTAATGACCTTATTTACTTTTTTCAAGACCCTGTCTCTAAATACAATCACATTCAGAAATATGCAGCTTCCACCTTCACTTTGGACCACTTCTCTTCACAACCACCTGCTGGGAAAGAACTCCCATTAATGTTAAAGAGAAGTCTCACGAAGGGAGGGCCAAAGCTATTTTGAATGTTGTAGCTCCAGCTAAGCTCCCAGCAGAAGAGTGCCCAGTTGAGTTCTAGCCAAACTAAACAGTCTTAATAACATATCATGGTTAGTCCAAGCTACTACTGGTAGGTTTTAGGGTGGTTTGTACCCACTTGACATTAAACTAAAACAACAGGCTAGTTCCTCCTGGCATAGGACTTCTATACTTCTGTCTGGTTTCACAGGACCATGAAAGTCACTTTGGACCTGGAGACAGTGAGACAGTAGAGGTAGGTTTGAGGAGAATGTAGCAGTGGCAGTGTGAAGTTGTTGCAAGGATTTTATACACAGAAAAAAGACCCTTCAGGCAGAATATTCAAGGAGCGTTCTCAGCCACAGCTACATCAATTCAAAGCCCCCATTGCACGTGTCTCAGGGTCTCACTCTGTCCTCCAGTGTCCTCATCTTGATGTAGGGAATACAGCAGCTGTCGGCTGTGCCACTCCATAGCCCACACAACCTGGCCTGGGTTTATCCTTAGCGGCCACGACTGGACATAAAAGATTCATGCAAAATGACTAGAGGGGCTTTCAGATTTTATCCCTACACCCTTTCAAGGACATTCAAGTCTTGCAATTTGTCCTGTTCTTTGCATTTACTCCCAAGTGCCACCAGAGCCAATCTGCCCACATCACATCTCTGAAATCTCTGTTGTTGCCATGGTGACTAAGTATCTCCATCCTTTGATCTCTCAAAGTCTTAGCCTCCATCAGCACTCTCTCCCATGCCACCACCAGCAATAATTTCAGTGATTGATGCCAACACATGCCATGGATAACCAGCGTCTCGTTCCCCAGTAATAAGGTCATCGGCACTCTCGTTAGATAAGTAAGCAATCCATGCCTTGAGTCCTCTTTGACTGGCTCTGGTACAGTCACTGTCTTGGCCAGGGCCCTGACAAAAAGTATAAAGAAGGAACTGGTCACAAATGTGTGGGCCGAGGTAAAAAGCAAGAACAAGGGAGGATGCAGCACCCAAGACAGGTGCAGCAGGATGCTATAGCCACTGCCAGGTTCAGAAGGGGCCAGGGATGGGAAGAGCTGAAGCTGAGGTCTGATCGATCAGAACGTGACTTTCATGAGAAGAATGTAGACATTGCTAAGTGGAGGCCTGGTAGGGAGGAATCCAGAAAAATTAGCACTCCAACATCTCTCTCTGTTAACCCACTTATCTCCAGTCAGTGTCTCCCATTGTCCAAAACCATCAGGAGGTGGGTGCTCCTTAATAAAAGCCCACCTCCTGGGATCAGGGCAGGTGCAGAAGGGTGAGTGTATCTGAAGGGAGGACCACATTGAACATTTCCAGATTCTGACCCAAAACTGACTTTCTACCTAGACGTTACCCACATTTCCTGAACTGACCATCACTTTATTCAGATTGAACACCTGATTAGGACCATTTCCTGCCCTCTCCACAGGTGCTGAATCTCACCAAATGCAGCGGTAACACTACACACAGTGTGGGTGACTGAACATTTGGCAAGACCCTTAGCTCTGCTTTTGTTGTTCTTATGAAATTTGTTTCCATTTCTTTTTTTATCCTTTTCAAATTTCCTTTATTGATTCACTTTGTCCACCCTCCTGAGGAGTCACTCTGATGTTATCTATCCTTGAATTTACACATGTTTTTGGAAACGTGTCATTTTGCTGTACAAGCATAGGTATTGTGATGGTCAACTTTATGTGTCCACTTGACTGGGCCACAAGGTACAGACTTTGGGTCAAACATTGTGGGTGAGATTCCCATTGGAATCCGTAGGCTGCATAAAGCGAATTGCCCTCCCGTGGGTGGACCTCACCCAAATAGCTGAAGATAGGAATAGAATACAAATACTGACCCTCCACAGAGTCAAAGGGATCTTTTCCTGCCTGTGGTCCTCAAACAAAAACACTGGCTTTTCCTGGGTCTTGAGCCTGCTGGTTCAGACAGGAACCTCACCCCTGGCCCTCTGGGTTCTCAGCCCTAAGACACACATGGAACTACAGCATCTGCTGTCCTGGTCTCTACTTGTTGCTGCAGATCTTGGGACTTGTCAGTCTCTACAAACATGTGAGCTAATTCCTTATAATAAATTTATATAAGTGTGCGAGTGTGCATATATATCTCCTTGATTCCATTTCTTAGCTCCTAACCTCATCCTAAATACTTCTACAAATAAGCTCCTGAGGTGCATTTTAGGGATCAGAAACCCACATTCCACAGGGAAGCATAAGAAAAAAATGGTAATACGCCAGTCCAGATTTATTTATGGAAAGATCCACAGGAAGCCTTAGGGGCTGTTTATCTGGCAAAGGGAAGATGCAGTGGTGTCTGGCAGTGCTCATATAGCTGTCAGGAGTCAGGAGGAGATGTGTTGTTCCGTGTGGCCTGGGGGAACTGGGTTGCAAAAGCAGAGAAGGTGCAGAGAGCCACTTCCAGACTGGGGAAGGCTGGCTCTCCCCAAGGGCAGTGGGCACAGTGAGATGTTCTCCTGGCAAAGCAGAGGACCAGCCGCCAGTGCCCTGGGGACATCATCCTGCTTCCACTGGGAGTTTAGAAAGGATAGTCTCTGATGCATACCTGAGCACGTTTACTTACAAAGGGTTAAGGGAGAAAGACTGAGAGGCCTTGAGGTTCTGCGAGGAAACTGGAACCAGGAGCACAAAGGAAGGCTGGCTGGGGCCTTCCAGGTGGTGGAGCCGTGCGTCGCTCAGACCCTCTGTTGCAGGGCCAGATGACAACTTCTCCTTCATGGTGGCGTAGAGAAGACTCAGGGAAGCCAGGGTGACATGTGGATTTAACTAGGAACCTGAGGAGAGGATTTCAAAGAATTATAGTATAGGCACATTTTATTTACAAGCAAGCATTACTATTACCAAACCTAAGAATTCAATAGTTACAGCTCTGCACCAGCATTTCCCAACAGCACTGCCAGGTACCAGGATTGCGTCCTTTACGCAGCAATAACTTCCTTGCACTTGCTGATAGACCTGAACCAGGCGTGCGTCCTCTCCTGCACGTGCAGAGGGGGCAGGGGCAGCCAGGTTCCCCTCCACACAGCTCGGTGAGCCGGGGACGCCACTGGCCTGCTGATACATCTCTTGTGTGTGTGTGTGTATGTGTGTGTGTGTGTACACATATCTATGGTAGTTACAAGTATCAGGGGTTCAGGTGGTTTCAACTCTTCTAAAATGATCTCTCTTCTCAGAAGGAATACCTACACAGGGAGCAAAAACCAAATAAAAACAAAATCCTGTTTTATTAACCAACCTTTGAAAAATGAACTAGAATCCATGTTCCAGAAATATGAAAGTGAGGCTCCTTCTGGTTCAGAAAACCAAACGTGGACCTGCAGTCCTGAGGAATGGTCACCCCTGTCCACAAGGATGGGGGTAAAAGGTTGCTCATTGGAGTATAATCTGTGGTATCTGATTATACAAAATGTGGAATACAAGTTAGGTGTAGTTAGAAGTAGCCAACTAGTTGCACACGTTGTCTAGTGTGCAACTAGTTAGCAACACAAGCAGATCTTATAAATACAGTGCTGAGTTACTAAGGCAGGAAACAGAATGAGCTCTATAGTGCACAGCCATTCTGGCAAGTTCAAGATGTCTATATTAGTCAGAGTTTTCCAGAGAAATAGAACAAAAGGTATATAACTTATCCTACCAGGTTGAATCACCTGAAGCAGGGACCACTGGCAGCCGGTACCCTCCTTTGCCAGAACATCTCACTGTGCCCACTGCCCCTGGGGAGAGCCAGCCCTCCCCAGTCTGGAAGTGGCTCTCTGCAACTTCTCTGCTTTTGCAACCCAGTGCCCCCAGGCCACACGGAACAAAGCGTTTCCTCCTGGTTCCTGACAGCTATTTGAGCACTGCCAGACACCACTGCATCTTCCCTTTGCCAGATAAACAGCCCCAAAGGCTTCCTTGTGGATTCTTTCATAAATAAATCTGGATGGGGTGTGTTTTCATCTTCCCCAATGCCTCCCTGAGAAGGAAGGCTTCTGACCTCTCAAAAGCACCTCAGGAGCTTATTTGTGCAAGTATTTAGGGTGAGGTTGGGGGCTAAGAGAGCCTTTCAGTGCCCCTTAAAGGGAACTGGGTAGGCAACCTCGTATCCCTCTATCCCTGTCGCCCTACAAATGCTGTGAACCACAGCGTGACAGTTACAGAATGACTAAAATAGGGCCTCACACACACAACAAGCACACAGAGAGGGCCTCTGGGTCCTGCCCTGGTCAGGGCTGAGATCCCAGCAAAGACCAAACTGAGGAAAACAAATTCTGTAATGTCAAGGAAGCCACCGTGCAAAGGAGAGACAGAATAATACAATGGGGAGAAACCCAGGGGCAGAGAGCCCCATGTGTTATGGGGCCCTGGATTGCCTGGCCACCTGTGGGGGACACCTCTACCACGGAATCAGTTACTTCATTAGCTAAGACCAGGGCAAATCAGGAAGGTAGCTGAAGCCTGTGGCCCTGTGCTTCCAGAAAGACACCTCGATAGCCACAGGTCGCAGCTGTAAGCAAAACACGTCCAGGCAGCCAGCCTGTGCCATGCTCTCTCCAGCCAGGGAGAAGAGGCCACTATCATTTCTAAAAAGACCTTGGAAACTTCCAGGCCGAGCTCTTACAAAGCAAAAGGAAACTTAACCAAGAGAATAATTTCCTCTGTGTGTGTTAGCATGCACATGAATAACTTAACCCCAGTGGGTATGGGGACGGGTGCAGAACACGCACGCAGGCATTTGCTGCAGAATTGAGGAAGGGTGCGTGCACCTTATTCTGCTTTGGGCTGATCTGCCTCCCCAGACTGGATACTTCAACACCCCCTGAGGCCGTGGGCAAATTGTGTAAGTCTGGATTCATTTGAAATCTCATAGAAAATAAGTGTTTTTGTAAAACAATTAGTTCTGTAATTTCTTGAAAAAAAAAATAGGTAAAGGAATATATATAAGTGTGTGTGTCTATATACATGTAGTATATATATACGTGTATACACAAAATATCCAGTCCTTCTGGAGAAAGGCTGAGGATAGACATTATAACAGAATTTTTAATACACAATGACAGCCCCATGGCATCCCCTTCTCCCCAAAACACCAGCTTGTCTCAAAACAAGTCAATACAACCACCAATACTATTCTGTGGGGACCCCTACCAACTGGCTTAACATAATCCAATTTTTGGGGTCTGGCACCCATTTGTGCCTGCTCTAGGCTAGAGTAGGGGCCCCCTGGATGGATTTTGTTTTCTAAAACTTCATTTAGAATCTTCAATACATTCAAAGATCCAGACTCAACCTTCCTGCTGGGTGCTGCTGTCAAATGCTTTCCCCTTCTCTAGGAGTCACAGAGATTCCCAGCAGTGAGTGGACCAGGGCCCAGGGTGGCATGGCACCTATCCCATGCTCTCCTCACCCACTTGCTCTCTCACAAGCAGACCCCTCCTCACCCCTACACCTGCTAGGCCCATTCTCAGGAGGGTTCAGAGAAGTCAAAAATAACTACTCACCAGAAAAGGCCCAGGCCCCCTGCTTTAACGTGAAAACCTTTTAGAATGGCCTTTTCAGATTCAAAGCCACTGTGGTGGGCCAAGCTTCAAAGACAGGGCAGCATTCGCTTTTGATGATCTGGTGTTTCTACAGCAGTGGTCTTAACCTTTTTTCTAGGTCACAGACCCCTTTGGAAGCCTAATGAAAGCTATGGATCCATATGCAATAAAAGTATACAAGCTCAATGAAAAAGTGGCCTGCCATTAGCAGGGGCCTTGTAGATGCCCTGAACACCACTCATACCCCCCAGGATAAGAATTCCCACCATAATATCATAATTGGATGTCACATCAGGGGGTCTTCACCATGTCTTCTCGAAGGACCCCAAGGAGTCCTTCTGACCCCATTTCTCAATGTTTTTGCTCTTCCCTATTTCCCAGGGCTGTGCTGCCTTTTTCCACCCATCTGAGGCTGACTCTTGAGTTCAGGTGATTTGGGCTGTGTGGATTTTTGCAGTTGCATCCATTCCTGTTGGGAGGTGCCCAGATCCCACGGGGTTATTTTAAATATTATCCCTGCATTCATCATTCACCCACCCACCTGTAGGGCCTTCCATCCAACCGTCTATCCATTCCCAGACGGTCATTAAAAAAAAAAAAAAAATTAGAAGGCAAGGGGAGTATAAAAGAAACTTGCAGGCACTAGGAGACTGCAGGAAACAAACAAGATTCTCTGACTTCACATCATGGACAGTGAGTCAAAGGGCAGACAATGAAACAGTAATTATAATGAACTTTGCATTCCAGAGGATTTCGATGCACTTTGAAAACATATAGAGAAGAAATATAACCCAGATTTGAGAGTAGGGGATAAGAAATGCTTTCTGGAGAAAAACACGTATTGCTGAGATGAAAAGGTAAGGTCGGTGCAGGTGGTAAGGAAATGAAAGAAGGCTTGAACTTGAGCTTTGCCCTACAGCTAACGAGGGGTAACTTCACAGTCTTAAGCAGGATAATAATGATCAGACTCGAGTCTCTAAAAGCTCACTCCAGCTCTCCAGAGGAGAGAATAGATTGTAGACATCAAGACTAAACACAAGAGACCACTTAGGAGGCTGTTGTCGTGTTCTGGAAGGTAGCCTAGATGTGGACGATGGCAGCAGGGTTGGAAGAAAGTGGGTACTTTGGTGAGATCTAGAGGGTAGAAGTGATAAGATTTGGTGGTGAGCAGAATTAAGGAGTGGGGTTAAGGGAGATGGGACAGCAAAGGATATTGCCCTGGTTTAGGTGCACTCCTTAGGGGAGCGACGATACAGAATCAGGGTTGGTAGAGAAGTAGGATGATCAGATAAAGGCAACTTTGGACATGTGCAGCTTATGTGACCTGCAGGACTATCAAGCAGACATGACTAGCCATCAAGCGAGTCTAAAAGGCATGAGAGATCCAGCCTGGATACAGATTGGACGTCACTAGTGTATACACTGCCGTTAGAGCCTCCCACACAGTGCGCAGAGTGGAGATTTTCAACAAAGCAAGCACCACAACCCATTTTGGGGGCTATTTGGGCAATGCACACAAACGTTCTCTACTTGGAAATAGGATCCAGTGCACTAGCTGGCTTTTATAGGGTGTGAGCCAGGGACGTGGGCCACCCTGCTGTGCAGGAGCTCATGCCACACAAAGAATCTTCCCCACCCCAGTTCTACTCTCTCACTGCATATAATGATCTGGGCTTTGATTCAAACTCCAGATAAATACAAAACAGTTTTCACGTTGCTCTAGTACACACTGGATTTTCTACGAAAGTAGCTAGAGGTGAGATGAGGGAAGATTTCTCTATGAACCCGGCTCTCATATTTATACATCCAGTCCAGATTTCTCTCCTGAAGTCCTGACTCCTTCAGCATCTCAGCTTGGGTGTCTAATGAGCAGTTCAAACTGAAATAGTCCAAAAATGGATCTCCCCTCTCACAGCACCTGCCCCACAGAGCCTTCCTCCTCTCCATGGATAGCGACTTTAAGGCCAAAACCTTGTAATCATCCTCAACGCCTCTTTTATTTTTTTTTCCTCACAGTTGTACCCAGTTCATTAGGGAATCCTTATGGCTGTACCATCAAAATGCCTCCAAGTTCAGGCTACATTTTCCAGTCTCCATGGTATATACATTTTAAGTGAATGATCTTCTTGGAAGCAAAGTCAATCATTCCCCCAAAAGTGTAGCAATTGTGAGTAAAGTGGATTTGCATAGCACATCTAGGTACGCTTGACTGGTGACAGTACCAGCAAGTCAACCTAAAGGTAAATATACATCTTTTGGCACCCTCTGTATTTATTGAATAAATAAATGAATGAATTATGATAAAATTAGCTCTTATGTCATCATGTATTCCTCCTAAACTATTGATTCTAGAATAAATTCCACCAGAGAGTTGCTTTTTGTTTTGTTTTGATTTTTGCAGTTCTTAGCCAGGGCTGGGCTTGAACCTGCCATGTCCGGCATATGGGGCCGGCGCCCTACCACTTTGAACCACAGGTGCCACCCCAAAGAGTTACTTTTTTTTATTATTAAGTTGTATATACATAGATCATGAATACATTTATGCCTTTGTGGTATTCAATGTGTTGATTATTTGTACAAATTCAAGTGCTTATATCCTACTAATTAACATAGCTTTCACCTCATTTACTTAATCACAGTGTTAAGACATTTGTGTTCTATACTTCACAGATTTGACTTGTCCCCTTGCAATATGCTCCATAGGTGTGGTCCCACCATTAATCCTCCCTCTATCGAACCACCCCCCTCCCTTCCTATTTCCCTCCCCTTCCCTCCTTCATCCTGGGCTATAGTTGTGATTCATCTTTCATATGAGAGTGTGAGTGATTATAAATTATTTTCATAGTAGTACTGAATACATTGGATATTTTTTTTCCATCCCTGAGATATTTTACTAAAAAGAATATTTTCCAGCTCCATCCATGTAAGCATAAAAGAGGTAAAGTCTCCACCTTTTTTAATGCTGCATAGTATTCCATGGTATACATATACCGTAATTTATTAATCCATTCATGGGTCAGTGGGTACTTGGGCTTCTTCCATGACTTGGCTATTATGAATTGAGCTCCAATGAACAATCTGGTACAAATATCTTTGTTATAAAGTGATTTTTGCTCTTTTGGATATACATCTGGTAGAGGAATTGCAAGATCAAACAGCAGGTCTACATTTAGATCCCTGAGTGTCCTCCAAAATTCTTTCCAAAAAGAATGTACTAGCTTGCATTCCCACCAACAGTGCAAAAAGTGTTCCCTTTTCTCCACATCCACACTAACATCTGTAGTTTGGGGATTTTGTGATGTGGGCTACTCTTACTGGAGTAAGATGATATCTCAAAGTGGTTTCAGTTTGCATTTCTGTGATGATTAAAGATTATGAGCATTTTTTCATGTGTCTGTAGGCCATGTGCCTATCATCTTCAGAGAAGCTTCTGTTCATGTCTCTTGCCCACAATGAAATGGGATCTTGTTCTTTTCTTAATAACAAGTGAGTTATCTGTGGATTCTAGTTATTGAACCTTTGTTGGAAATATAACCTGCAAAGATCCTCTCCCATTCTGAGGGGGGTCTACTTGCTTTACTTTCTGTGTTCTTGGCAGTGCAGAAGCTTTTTAGTTTGATCAGATCCCAGTAATATGTTTTTGATGTTGCCTCAATTGCCCAGGGTATACTCCTCATAAAGTATTCTCCCAGGCCAATTTTTTCAAGTGTTTCCCCTGCACTCTAAAGAATTTTTATAGTTTCATGTCTTAAGTTTAAGTCCTTTAAGTAGTGACAATTTTTGTTAGAGGAGAAAGGTGTGGGTCCAGTTTCAGTCTTCTACAAGTCACCAGATAATTCACCCAGTACCATTTGTTAAATAAGGAATTTTTCCTCCAATTTATATTTTTGATAGGCTTATCAAAGATCAAATGATGATAAGTGTCTGGGTTCAACTCTTGGTCTTCAATTCTGTTCCATACATCTATCTCTCTATTTTTGTGCTGGTACCATGCTGTTTTGATCACTACAGATTTATAGTATAGTCTGAAGTCAGGTAGCATGATTCCTCCTGATTTGTTTTTATTTCTGAGTAATGTCTAGGCTATTCAAGGTTTTTTCTGTTTCCATATAAAACGAAGTACTAATTTTTCCAGATCTTTAAATTATGACAGAGGTGCTTTAATAGGGATTGCATTAAATCTGTAGATTGCTTTGGGTAGTATAGACATTTTAACAATGTTGATTCCTCCTACCCATGAGCATAGTATGTTTTTCCATTTGCTAACATCTTCAGCTATTTATTTTCTCAGAATTTCATAGTTCTCTTTAAAGAGATCTTTCACGTCCTTTGTTGGGTACATTCCCAGGTACTCCATCTTCTTTGGCACTATTGTAAAGGGAATAGAGTCCTTGATTGTTTTTCACCTTGACTATTGTTGGTATATATAAAGGCCACAGATTTGTGAGTATTGATTTTGTAACCTGAGATGCTGCTGTATTTCTTGATCACTTCTAGGAGTTTTGTAGTTGAGTCCCTGGGGTTTTCCAGATATACAATCATATCATCTGTGAAGAGTGACAGTTTGATCTCCTCTGATCCTATTCAGATACCCTTGATTGTCTTCTCTTGCCTGATTGTTATAGCTAAGACTTTCATTACAATGTTAAAAAGCAGCACAGACAATGGGCAACCTTGCCCAGTTCCTGATCTGAGTGGAAATGATTTCAATTTTACTCCATTCAATGTGATATTGGCTGTAGGTTTTCTGTAGATGGCCTCCATCATTTGAAGAAATGTTCCTTCTATAACTATTTTCTTAAGTGTTTTGATCAAGAAAGGATGCTGGATATTATCAAAAGCTTTTTCTTCATCAATTGAGAGAATCATATGATCTTTGTTTTTTATTTGTTTTTTGTTTGTTTATGTGATGTATTATATTTATAGATTCACGTATATTGAACCATCCTTGGGACCCTGGGATGAAACCCACCTGGTCATGATGTATAATTTGTTTGATGTGCTGTTGGATTCTGTTTGCTAGGATCTTATTGAATATTTTTGCATCAATATTCATTAGAGATATTGATCTATAATTTTCTTTTCTTGTTGGGTCTTTTCCTGGTTTGGGGATCAGGGTGATATTTGCTACATAGAATGTGTTGGGAAGTATTCCTTCTTTTTCTATGTTTTGCTAAGTAATATACATACTAGTTCCTCTTTAAAAGTTTGGTAGAATTCTGATGTGAAGACATCTGGTCCTATGCTTTTCTTTTTGGGAGATTTCTTATAGTTGATGCTGTTTCAGAATTTGATATAGGCTTGTTTAACATTTCTACTTCTTTCTGGCTAAGTCTAGGAAGGTGGTGTGTTTCCAAGCATTGGTCTTTTCCTTCAGATTTTCATACTTCTGAGAATAGAGTTTTTTGTAATATTCATTAAGGATTTTTTGAATTTCTGAGGAGTCTGTTGTCATTTGGCCTTTCTCATTTCTGATTGATGAAATTAGTCATTTTACTCTTTTATTTCTGGTTAGATTAGCCAAAGGTTTATCTATTTCATTGAGCTTTTCAAAAAATCAACTTTTGGACTGATTGATCTGTTGTATAATTTTTTTTGTTTTCAATTTCATTTAACTCTGCTCTACTTTTAGTTATTTATTTTCTTCTGCTGGGGTTGGGGTTGGAATGTTCTTCCTTTTCCAGTTGTTTGAGATGTCCCATTAAGTTGTTGACTTCCTCTCCTTCCATTCTTTTTTTTTATTATTATTAAATCATAGCTGTGTATAATAATGCAATCATGAGGTACATCTGCTGGTTTTATATACAGTTTGAAATATTTTCATCAAACTTGTTAACATAGCCTTCATGGCATTTTCTTAATTATTGTGTTAAGACTTTTATAGTCTACATTTAGTAAATTTCACCTGTACCCTTCTTGCAATGCTATAAATTTCCCTCTTAGGTCTGCCGTGGCGGTATCCCAGAGGTTCTGGTAATTCACATCTTCATTATCGTTTTGTTCCAAAAATTTGGTAATTTCCTTCTTAATCTCATCTATGACCCAGCTATCATTCAGCATGAGATTATTTAGTTTCCATGATTTTGTACGAGTATGCAGATTCCTGTTGTTACTGAGTTCAACTTTTATTCCATGATGGTCTGAGAAAATTCAAGGAATAATTTCTATTCTTTTAAATTTGCTGAGGTTAGATTTGTGACCTAAGATGTGATCAATTTTGGAGGATGTTCCGTGGGCTGATGAGAAGAATGTGTTTTCAGTTTTGTTAGGATGAAATGTTCTGTAGATGTCTGTTAAATCCAATTGTTGAATCGTTAAGTTGAAGTCTAAACTTTCTTCACTTGGTTTCTTATTGGAGGATCTATCCAACACTGCCAAAGGGATGTTAAAATCTCTGACTATTATGGTGCTAGAGGAAATCAAGTTGCTCATGTCTGTTAGAGTCTCTCTTATAAATTGAGGCACATTCTGGTTGGGCGCATAAATGTTAACAATTGAAATCTCATCATGTTGAGTGTTGCCCTTAACAAATATGAAGTAACCATCCTTATCTTTCCTTACTTTTTGTTGGTTTAAAGCCTATTGTGTCTGCAAATAAAATTGCAACACCTGCTTTTTTCTGATTTCCATTTGCCTGAATTATAGATGACCATCCCTTCACCCTGATCTATATTTATCTTTTAAGATAAGGTGAGATTCTTGTATGCAGAGTTTTTGTATCCAGTCAGCCAACCTGTGCCTCTTTAGAGGACAATTTAAGCCATTCACATTAATTGAGAGTATTGATAAGCCTGGTAGTACTTTGGGTATCAAATTTTTCAAAAGTCCAATGGACATTTTTAATCCTTTAGCCACTGTGGAAGTTGGAGTTTGATCAAAAGTTTCTGAGTGAGTTTACTTTGGTGGTAGAGCATCGTGCTTGTCATTGTGGAGGATGGGTCTGAGAATATCCTGGAGAGCTGGTTTAGTTATGGCAAATTTCTTCAACCTGTGAATTTCATTAAAGTATTTAATTTCTCCATCATAAATGAAACTCAGTTTAGCTGGATACAGAATCCTGGGTTGAAATTTGTTTTGTTTTAGGAAGTTAAAGGTTGATGACCATCCTCTTCTAGCTTGAAAAGTTTCAGCAGAGAGATCTGCAGTCATTCTAATATTCTTCCCCTTGTATGTTATGGTTTTCTTACATCTGGCTGCTTTCAGAATTTTCTCCTTCATATTAACTTTGGCAAAGTTAATTATAATGTGTCTAGGAGATGTTTTATTTGGATTGAGTTGTGGTGGGGTTCTGAAACTGTCTGCTACTGGATTTCAGAATCTCTTGCCATGTTTGGGAAATTCTCCATGATTATCTCTTTGAGTAGAGCATCTGGGCCTTTCAAAGCAACCTCTTCTCCTTCAGGGATTCCTATAAGGCGAATGTTTGCTCTTTTGGAGTGGACCCACAATTCTCTCAGGGAATGATCTGTTTTTGCTCTCCACTTTTCTTCCTCTTTGAGCATTTGAGAGTGTTCAAAAGCTTTGTCTTCAATGTCAAAGATCCTTTATTCTTCGTGCTCCATTCTGTTACTGAGGGATTCTACTGTATTTCTCAGATCTGTAAGGGCTGCACGTTCTTGCCTCAATGTGTCAAAATCTTTGGTGATTCTATCTTTGAATTCATTTAATTCTTGAGACAATTTTTGAATTATTCTTTGAAATTCTAATTCCATCTTTACCTCTATTCTGTTGATCTCATTTGCCATCCAAATTCTGAACTCAATTTCTGACATCTCAGCCATTTGTTTATAAATGGGATCATCTGGTGTGTCTGTTTTTTTCATTTCTTGGGGGAGTTGATCTACTCTGATTATTCATTTTGCTAGATTATGTTTCACCATTTGGCTAGATGCACAGGTAAGGTGAAATTGGATTGGGGGCTTCTGGAGTTGTGGTTAACCAGCCCTTTGCCAAAGATCTTGGACTGGTGTAGCTTTTTCCCCTACAGCTTTGCAAAGGACCCATACAGTAATTACAGTCGGAGGCTCTAGGGACCTGCTTGGTGTGGGGGGTTAGGTGGCTCTATCTTGTATTCAGCTGGTCTTTGTCCGATCCTAAGTGATCAGTGACTCTGAGTTGAAATCTCCTTGGAAATTTTCTTTCTTGGAGTCACAGCTTGCCTCAGCAGAGGTGACATGCAGTTATCACTCTTCTCTCTCAGTTCGGCTCCCAGTCTTCAGCTTTATTGGGTACGTTCTGGTCATTATCCTTCCCCCTGGACAGGAGCTTCTGTCAAAAGCTGGCTCCAGTCAGCCATCTTGCCCCTTCTCTGAGAATTACTTTTTGATATTCAAAGCTTAGCATTAAGAACAAGTTTTGGTTTTTTTGTTTTTTTAACAACTTAACTTTATTTCTCAAAACAACAACAAAAGCCTCATTTTTAAAAACTGCTGGCTGTTCTGGGAATTCAGATCCATTAGCATCTCGGCGGTTTCCCAGGTTCTACAGGCTATATTTGTAGTCACAGTAGGAAATCAGGTCTTGGTAGTACAGAGTGAGGTGGTGGTACTGGGAAAGTCATCCTCCTCTATTCTCTCAAAGTACTATGAAGGAGCTAAGGAAATTTTACCCCAAAATATGACTCCTTGGTATAAAGAATATTTTGAACTAAAGGCCATTCATGATCATTGGAAAAGGCCTTTCCTCTGTCTACATAAAACCTAAGAAACCTGACTGGGAATCAGAAGTGCCCAAACATTTAAAACACAATACCTGTCTCACAGGTTAATTTACAAATCAATCTGTTCGCCTCCATCTACAGATCCCCTTTAGCAACCACTTGCTGCACCTGTACTTTCCACATTCTCTCCCCTCCCTTCTAAAAGTCATCTATCAAGGTCTCTGACCATCACTGAGACATTGTGTAATCATTCTTGTGGTTCTCCCCATGTGTATGCTATTTGGAAATAAACCTTTCTCTTATTAAAATATCTATAATTATATGTTGAACTTAAAGCAAACCAACCAAGGAAAAGGGGCGGGTTTCACCATGATCCCTACACTATTCTCTGTACATATTTAAGCAGCTCTGCTCTCTGAGCATTCTTTGATTTAGCCACAGTCTTGCTCCTTCTAACCTTGAGCATTTGACCTTGGTTCTACTTTCTAGAATGAGCAAGGCAAGATTCTCCTCTCTTCCACGTGGAAGTCTTGTGGGGGCGTGATGACTGAGTTTAATCCCTTATTCTTTGCACTCTCTGCCAAATCTTATCATTTTCACATCGATTGGCCCTGTGTCTCTCCTCCTATAGTACAGGTTTAATTTAAGCCTGTCTCCATCACTGTAGTATCTTCTGCAGGACTCAAATTTGTCTCTCTCCCTCTGTTGCACAAAATTCAGGATGCACACAATGCTCTTGATGTCACACAGCATGTGTGGGTAAGCAGGAGCACAGTCCCACCTGGGAGTGTTCATTGTTTACTTCTGCAGCCACTTCGCACCTGTCCAGAGGTTTCAGTGTTGTCCTAAGGGCAATGGAAAGTAACTTCAGAGTTTACACAGAAGAATCATCAGAATTGAGTTTCTGTAAGATCACCGAAGCTCTCCAAAGGAAAGACTGGGGACAAGGAGTACAGGCTAAAGGCAGGGGATCAGTCACAGACTATTTACCAGAGGCTAGATTACCTCTGTCTTCTGCTTGTGAACTTGAATTTGGTTTCTAGTTATAAGATGAAGCCCCTCATTTTTCTTTTCTTAATCTTTTAGTCTTTTATTTGGATTAAGGCAAAATACTTCCTCCTTATGCTCCTATAATATCCTTTTAAAATTTTACTTGGCATCATTTTCCTGTGTATTTGGTTTAGTTGTTTATAATCTCTTCTTCCCTCACCCAGGAGACTGGGAATCCTTTGAAGAGAGACTCTGGGCCTTTCTTATTTTACATCCCCCATAACACATTACAAAATGCCTTGTATGCAGCTATGCTGATTGCATTTGTTGAATTAAACTGAGGTGAATTAAAGCCACGGTAAAATGAAAACACACTATGAGGGCTACACGCCACATTAAGGTGCCCATTAAAACCTTGGCACAGAGTAAGTTATTGGATCAGTTAATAACCACCACGTAAGCAGTGAAGAGCTGAAACATGAGAAAGTGTAGCTTAGACTCAGGAAAGCCCAAAAAGAGAAGGTTGTGAGGTACAGAAAAGGGTCACAAGCCTACCTGGCTAAGGGGCCCGTGGTTTGGGGATCGGATAAAAGAAGTGTGGACTTTGAAGCCAGAATAATCTGAGTTCTAGTTCAAATGCTGCTTCTCACTAGCTCTATGACCTTGAGAAAGTTAATTAACCACTCTGGGCCACTGTCTCTGCTAAAAGAATCACCCTGTTGAATGTCAGAAATGTACAATGCAGCTTGTCTTTCATTTCCTAAGTTCACACATACTGTGATCAGCCACATGTGTCTAGTATGTTGTAAATTAGTGCCTGAAACCTCACAGGTACTCAGTGGTTGAGGGAGTGAGAATGACTACGGGGCAGCAGCCAGGCACGGTGTGAGAGGTCCACTATCCTCTACCAGTTTGTACCGGTGATACTTTAGCTCTGGTACGTCACTCTTTTTCTTTTCTCTCTCTCTCTCTCTTGGGTTAATATGAGGGTACATATGATTAGGCTATATTATTTGCATTTGTAAGGTAAAGTTCAAAGTCTGAGTTGGAGTTGAGGCCTTCATCCAGGAAGTGTGCCATGCACCCCTACATTGTACCCAATAAGTGGAAATTCAGCAAGCTCCGTCTTCTTCCCTCTTCTTAAATTTACTTGTATTTTTCTCTCCTGTGAGACCATAGTTGTTCATCTATTATTTTCAAATTAGAACTGAGTACATGGGAGACTTGACTGTCTATTCTTGAGATACTATACTGAGGAGAATGTTCTCCAAAACCACCTAGGTTGAGTCTCTGAAATGCTAAGTATAGTGCCTTGAGAGCAATTTATCACAAAGATCAACTGAGAAAGTACCTTACTCTGTTTTCTTTTGCTTCTAACAGAATACCAGAAACTGGGTAATTGATGAGAAAAGGAACTTATTTCTTACAGTGACGGCGGCTGAGAAGTCAAAATGGAGAGACGCAGACAGTGGGGTCTTCTTGCTGGGGGGAACTCTGAGCAGTACTGAGGTGGTGCAGGGCATCCCATGGCCAGGGCACTGGGCAGCTAATATCCTGACTCGGGTCTCTCTTCCTGTTCTTAGAAAGCCATCAATCCCCCTCCCATGACGACTCATTAATCCATGAATGGATTAACCCATCCATGAAGGCAGAGCTGTACAGGTCCAGTCACCTCTTAAAGGCCCCACCTCTCCATATGGCCACACTGAGGGTTAAATTTCAACATGACTTTTGGAAGACACAGTTATCTTAGCCATAGCAGAAAATATGCAAAACATCTCACACAAAGTTGTTGAATAAGTTGTTGTTCCTTTCTATTTCCCCTTGCTAACATAACTTAGGCCTTTCTCACATATTTTTGGCCAGAAAAGTAATTGCTTGGCATTTGGCTTTTCCTGAAATTTTCTCTTCCAAACAAATTTCTGACCAAATAGGACATGAATTGTGGTAGAGGAACTTCCCCTGAACACTCTGTATGTGAACTTGGACTGCAGTTTTATGCATTCAGGTGTCTTCACTTCCTTTCCCCAAAGAAAAAGACAAAAATGTGCATATGTTCACTCACAGCCCTCTGAGCAAAGCAGCCAACAGCCAGCACGCAGGAGCCAAATGCTGGCCCTGGGTGGCTGTGAATTTCTAGCAGCCCTCATGTAAATGGGCACGTGGACCCCCTAGAGCAAAGCGTTTACAACTCGCAGGTGCAAGAACCATTTTTCAATTAGGGATAATATTGTTGTTCATCGTGTTTTTCTGGAGCCATGTGGGAGGAGGGGCTCTGGCCAGGTGGGAACTCAGCACAACAGTTACAGTATACCAGTCTGAGGTGTGTTTTTTTCAAAAAAAAAAAAAAAAAAAATCTGATCCCATAGCTTTACATGTATAAGTCCACAGTGGTCATCAGTGATTCATCATTTGTATGAATAGGAAGATTCAGGAGTAGCCTTTGAAAACTTGCAAATGTATGGACTTATTCTATCTCTTAGGCAGAATTGTCCTTTTGGGTCAATCATCAGCCTCCAAATCCCACTGCTTTTCTCTTTTAAGGTCACTTCTATCCTTTCAAAGCAAACCTTTGCTTCTACTGGTGAGGATGAATAGATATAGTAGGACAGCCTGAGTTTCGCCTTACAGGAAAGAGCTCACTGGGTAAAGAGGAGGCAGACAGGCACTCCAGCTGAGAGGATGAGGCTGGAGAGCCTACCTGGGGAGAGAACAATGAAGAAACCAGAGTGTGACCCAGAGGATTGATCAGAGCACTGAGCAAGATGCAGCTGGACATGGAGACCGGAGTCAAGTTGTTGAGAAACTCAATTACCTTATAAATGGTATTTTTTACTTTATTATGAAACTCATGGGGGAGCCACGAAAGATTTTAGAGAAGAATTATTTTATCATCAGTCTGGTGCCTGTGTAAAGATTGGCACAGACAGAAGCAGGACCAATTAGATGTGTTCACTCTATCAGTTAGATGTTGGGAGAACAGGAGAAATACAACTCAACTCAACACATTTTGAGCCCGCCTGTGCAAAAGACTTTGTACTGAAGGCTGTGGAAGGTGGAAAGGCGAATCATACTGAATTTTACCCCCCAAACTCACAATGCAATACAGATTCATATTCAACAAATACTTATTGGGTACTTACACTATCAGGGAGGCTTTTAACCACAAGTAACAAAACACACAAATAACAGTCGCTTAAGCAATAAAGACATTCGTTAGCTCACCTGACAAGTTTGGAGATTGTTGTGAGTGTGTTAACTTGCCGCATGATTGCTGTATAGCTGTTCCAACTCTAAGCACCGTGTGGAAGACTTCCCTGTGTGTTCTGTTGATTCTTCTTACATTCCGAGGCCAGCCCTGGTTGCAAGAGAGACTGGAGGGTGAGTGTTTAGCTTTTCTGGCCTACAGAGTAGAAGGATGCCATGGAGAAGGGCCCTGGGAAGAAGGGTTGGATTGGCCACCCAACAGTGACCACCACACCTTCTTATCTGCCGAACTCTCCCACACCCAATATTATCTCACAAAATAGACAGGTATCATCTCCCAAATTGTGCACACAGAAACTGAGGCATGGGAGGACTAAGTGACCTTCTCATGACTGCATAGCTGGGACAAGAGATTCAAATTCAAGAGGCAGACACAAAGGTAGCCCCCCCTATTTTGCTCCAGGAAAGACTGTGTTCACCTAAACTTTAGGCCCTAAAGGGAGGCCAAGAGATAGCAAGGAGCTATGGAGACCTGGAGGGGAAATGGAACCTCTCAGTTGGGTTCTGAGGGAATTTTTACACCAAAGTGTGGGAAAAGTGAAAGGTGTAAGTAATGGCACCCAGACATGAGACTGGAGCAGAGATGTTCAGGCCAGGTTTATTGAAAGGGGATGGTGAGGATGGGCACAGTAGCTCAAGCCTGTAATCCTAAATCCTAGAGGCCTAGGTGGATGGATTGCCTGAGCTCAGGAGTTCCAAACTGGCCTGCCCCAAAGCGAGACCAGACCCTGTCTCTTAAAAAAAAAAAAAACCTGGGCATCATGGCTGTGCCTGTAGTCCCAGTTACCCGGGAGACTGAGGCAAGAGAGTCACCTGAGCCCAGGAGCTTGAGGTTGCTGTGAGCTATAACAGCACAGCACTCTACCCAGAGCACAATGAGACTCTGTCTCAAAAAAGAGGGGTGGAGGGGTGGGGGGTGACCCGCCTGGGCAGCTAGAGCCCCTTTTATGTGGAGCTATAGGGAGTGAGCAAATTCTATAGCTTGGGGGGGGTTCTTTGGCACAAATTTTGGGGGTAGGGCTAACCAGATCCTTTGTGTCTTTATCTTTGGAGGAGAGGAGGGGGGATTCGCATGCGGCTGTGTCGGGACCCCCAACAGAAAGCACAGTCACCACAGAGGACGGTGGGCACTAGGATCCAAAGTCACGAAAAAGAAAAATATTTTCCTTTTTTTTGCATTCATCAAAATTGTATTACAATATTACACCAAAAGTACAAACCCTCATGAATCTCGCCACATGGGAGCAAACCAATCCCGATTTACTCTCAAGCTCACCACTTCTGCCCATCCTGCCACCTGGGGCACATTTCTCCTGCACACTGAGCTGTGTCCTAAAGTAGCTCAGCATCACAGCAAAGCCTTTCAATGAGCTGCCCAAGCCCAGGCTTTCTGACAACAGCGAGTCACGTGGGCTTTCTGAGCATTAATTTCCTCATCTGTAAATGTGGAAAGCAAACCCAAGTGCAATTTTTACTTGGTGTCCACAGAGCCTAGCACCTGGTAAGTGTCCAAGATATGCGAGTTACTATTATTACCAGCATTACTCTAATTGATGTGAACACGAGGACAATAATACCTATTTCACGGAGCTGTTAAATAGACTAATTGGCAACGCATAAAAATCGTTTAGCCTGCCTTGTAATGGGAAGTCAACAAATATTCCAGTCATTTGTTTCCCTACCACCAACTTTTCCTTGGCTGCAAACACTTAAAAACAAAATTTCAATAAGAATAGCAAGGTTTCTGTTGACTCAATTGGTGTTGTTAGTTGATAAACCTGGGGTGAAGTCAGCCCAGGATTGGAGAGGGTGGAATGAGAGCTGAGGACTCATAGACAGCAGAGATGCCCTCCAAGGACCGTGTCCCTCCCTCAGTACAGGCGACTTCCAGTGGGTAGTCAAAAGCCTCACCTTCCCCCAGTTCTCTGTCCTGATTTGGGCTGTCAGCCGTCTCCATGCACATAGTTCTCAAATCATGGAAGGCTGTAGTTTCCAGTCAATCAGGAACCTATTATTGACTATTATGCTGTTACTTTCCCACGTTTGCAGGCTTGGCAGCCACCTCAATTCCTATCCATGAACTTGACCAATATCCTCCAGAGCAGGGGTCCTCAAACTGCGGCCCGCGGGCCACGTGAGGCGGTGTGATTGTATTTGTTCCCGTTTTGTTTTTTTACTTCAAAATAAGATATGTGCAGTGTGCATAGAAATTTGTTCATAATTTTGTTTTCTTTTAAACTATAGTCCAGCCCTCCAGCGGTCTGAAGGACAGTGAATTGACCCCCTGTTTAAAAAGTCTGAGGACCCCTGCCCTAGAGGAAACCTTTTAGTCCCTCCTCTGTTCCCCATGCCTTAACACTCAGCCACCCTTACTCCCTTCATACCTGAACATTTCTTCCTGAAGGTTTCATGTACAAAGACTCCTTTATAATCTAAGAGAACACAATGTAACCAGTCTTCTCCTTTATACTAGATATATTTAATACCCACTCATTCAGAAGGTGTTTAATGGCTAACATTTATCATGAATTTAGAGATGCTTTTATTTGTTTATTTATTTTGAGATAGAGTCTCACTCTGTTGCCCTAGGTAGAGTGCTGTGGCATCATAGCTCACAGCAACCTCAAACTCTTGAGCTCAAGCAATCCTCCTGCCTCAGCCCTCCAAGTAGCTGGAACTACAGGCACTTGCCATGACACTGGCTAATTTTTTTTTTTCCATATTTTTAGTTGAAAATAGGATCTGGAACTCCTGAGCTCAACCAGTCCACCTGCCTCAACCTCCCCAAATGCTAGGGTTACAATTGTGAGCAACATCCTTCCCTGTTAATCAGATTCTCATTTCGCACATCACATGCACATTGGAGACTATACAAATAACAAAGAGATGAACAGGTGAAATTGGGAGACGCCAGATGTTTCTATTTTATAGACAATTCTGGAACATCCATGGATTTGAGAACCTTAAACAACAACCCCACAGCTGCAGGGAAGTATTTGACCCACGGATCGAGAACCACAGGTTTAAAACAGCTGGTCTTCACAACAACTCTAGAGAGATTTTGTGTTTTTAATAAGAAAACCAAGACCCAGGCAAAATAAAAAAAGCAAATCAGCCAGAGCAGGGACTTAAGCACCAGATAAATGTGTATTTAAAGCCTGTCCTCATACCAACGGGGCTGGAGAATTCTTTCTTCCCTTCTGTCCCTGGAACTCTGAGCCCCCTGATGAAGCGAAGCCGACCTCTGTGGCTTCCCTTCCAACCCTTTGTGCACCCATGTGCTCCGCCTGGTTCAGGTTCTGGCCTGGAGAATACAGGGGTGATTTGTCATTTTTACAAAACAAATACAATTCGGGTGAGAAGAGAGCCAAGTGATAAATAATCCCAAACCAGAAAGCTACTGTGGAAGTTTGGCACAAAAGAGAAAAGCAAAAACAAACCCCAAGAAAACATAGAAGCTCAGGATGATTTATTTCATAATTTAAAAATCAAAATCGCCTTCGGGCAGTAGGACTTGTTTGCCCACTTTTACCCTAGAGTGAGTCATAACAGCTAAGTTATATACCCTTGGAAAAACCAGGGCTCTTCCAGGGGGAGCACTGAGGGGTCATTAAGCTCAGCGCTGCGTGCGGCGGAGCCAGAATCAGATGTCCTTGGAAATTGAGACCAGCGGAGAGAAAGCCCCAGGGCCAGTGCTGTGTTCCTCCAGACCATGCCTGATCCTCAAAGTCTCAGCCAAGATCTAGCAGGGAAGGAATTGTGGGGAGCAAGAAATCATGTTGGCCTTAGGGACAGGGCCTGGAAGAGATGAGGGCTGGCTTTCTAAATTAAGAGCAGGTGGGCAGCAGAGCAGGGGGAAATGAGGCTATTCATGACCTGGACTAGATTGAGTTCTGTCAGCAGGAGGAAATGAGGAATGAGGGAGAACGCAGCCACCAATAAATCTAGGTCTGTATCAGTTATCTGCTACCTCAATAATGCAGTGTAACAAACATCCCCCAAACCTCAGAGGCATGCAACAACTCAGAAGTGTTGCCTTTCACTCACAAGTCTGAAAGACATTTTTGGCGAATATCAGCTGGTCTTACTGGTGGGTCAGCTGGGGGACGCCTGGTCTGGAATGGGCTCACTCTCATGATTGGCACTTAGCTGGCTATTAATGCAGCAATGGAGGCAAGCGCCCCATGTGCCCACCACCATCCCAGAGGCTAGCCCTGGCTTGTCCATAGGGTGGTAGCAAAGTCCCAAGAAAAACTTGAAGCACAAAAGCCAAGTTTGCAGAGCCAGCCCAGACTCAAAAGATGGAAAAATAGATTCTAACTATTTTTTTCTTTTATTAAGTCAAGTACACATAGATCATGAATACATTTATGCATATGTGGGGTACAATGTGTTGATTTTTTTTTTATGCAATCTGACATGGTTAGATCAAACCAATCAACATAGCTTTCACCTCATTTACTTGATTCTTGTGTTAAGACATTTATGTTCTACACTTGACAGACTTGACTTGTACCCTTGTCATATGCTCCATAGGCATGGTCCCACCTTTTACCCTCCCTCTATCGAATCTCCTCCCTCCCCTCCCTAACTCTTGACAGAAGGAGATGGGGAGTCCCAGAGAGAGGCACAGACTGAGGACCTTTTAGCAGACAATCTTCCATAAGAACAGCCCTACAGGTAATGTCACAAAAGAGAGTTGAGATTTTATTGATGAAGCCACAGGGCATGGGGTGAAATTGTCAGAAGGTGGATTTCATCTCACTATATGGGACAAAACAGCCCAAACTGACAATAAAAAGACTGCCTGAAAAGCTGACATTTTTACAGAATAATAATCACTAATGTTAGTGGAATGCCTGCTACATGTATCAGCCCATATCCCGGGTGGCTCGCAGGAATTAATACTCAGAGTAACACAGAGTGGGACCTTTGAACTGCTATGCAGGCCTGTACTATAGAAGGGGTTCACCTGGCTTGAGGAGCAGGCGCCTTGCCAAATTGTGATCCCAGGTGTGCAACTGTGTCCACTTGGAGGCAAGGGAACCTTTTACACATCCAGGAGATGTGTAAAATGGCAATAGCCTTGCCTGCTTCTGGGGTTAGTGGTACTTATGCTGAATTTCATTTTACAGCTAAACAAAATGAGGCCTAAAAAGAACAAAGCTAAATCACCCAGAAAGGTACAGCCGGTGAGCAGAAGGATAGAGATTTGGGCCCAGACACTCGGCCTCTAGCCCGTGCTTTTAACCATAAAACAAACTATCAGGCCTTACTTGATTATTTCAACAGCCTACCAGAAAGAGGGTGGCATTTCATGTTTTTAAATTTTCAGAATATTATGGAGTACACATATTTTTGTTACAAAATGTGTTATTGTGCAGATTGAGTCAAAGTTAGAAGTATGCCCTTCACCCAGAAATTGTACACTGTACCTGTTAGGTGTGAGTCTACCCATCCCCTCACGGCCCTTCCGAAACATCATTGTTTGATTTTCATTGAGTTTTTACTTCCATCCACAACACATCCAATCTTTTTACAACACATCCAATCTTGTGTTTTCAATCACAAAGTCATGGAAACAACCCAAATGCCCACCAATATATGGAGGGTGGCATTTCCATTTCATAAATGAAAGAGATCTGAGGCTTCAAAGATGAAGAAACTTGCTAAGAAATTAAGGAACTCAGGTAACAAATGGTTGTAGAAGGATTTGTTCCCAGGTCTGTGTGATTCCAAAGCCTATTTGCTTTTAACTGTGAACTGCCTTTTCTCCATCAGTGGTCTACAATGTTTTCTGTCGCTGAAAGCATTCAAGAAGAGACCGTATGTCAGAGATGCAGAGAGATAAATGCATCAGCTGGAGAACTATAATTTAATGTCTTCTTATTTTGGAAATTCTATAAATAGAACCGGCCCAGAAGGCTGTCTGGGCAGTCCCTTTCTCAGTCTGGTTAATTCCTAGTGTTCAGAAGATCAAGCAAGGAGACCCCTTAGATGATAACCATATCCAAAGCTGAGAAAGGTGTGGCAATCAGACAGCACATTTGTTTTACCTTTTATCACTTACCTGGTCTAGGCTAGGGGGCTCTGGGGACCCCCAGAGTCTCCCTAGAGGCCTGATAATGGCCTATTATGTATAGTGGGCTCCAGCAAACATCCTTCCTTCCAAGAAATCTTCCCAAACGTGAAAAACTATTCTTTTGCCCTCCCCCTGGGGTTATATAGAAAATAATCATAAATAAAATGTCTTTTTGTGTCAGATTCACCTGAAGGAACAGATGAGAGCAGAGGCTGGGCCACCCATGGCTGGGGTATCCCAGAGGCATCCACACCCCCTGATTTCCTTTCCTGCTTCTATCTGTCCTGGTGCTAATGCCAACCCTCCTTTGCTCTGGCATTCCTTTGGAACTGGGGGCGTAACTAGTCCCACCCACACGAACCTGATGTGTATCTTTCCCCCTCCAAATGTCAGTTGCACCATTGGCACCACAGTGATCCTTCCTCTGTTCCCAAGTTCTGCTCCCCACAGCTGGAAAACCAAGGGCACCAGTGGCCACTGTTCATCCCAGCAGACACTGAGTCAAGACCTATCTCTCCAATGGGTAGGAGAATGTCCTTGGGCAAGTTGTCTGAAATTAAATAAGCCTCAGTTTCCCCATCAGCAACATCAGAGAACTATCTCCCTAAATCATGCTAAGAATGCAGTGACCAACAGCAAAGGGCACACAGCTTCAGTTAAGGATGCATTTTTGGGATCAGCTGCACAGCGTGGTAACCATAGCCCCATAGTCTGACACATTTCTCCACCCACATGGTCCCACGCTGACCTGATCACCACTGTCCCTCTCCTGGATCATCCAACAGCCTCTTCCCTGGTCTTCCTGCTTGTGCTCATGCTGGAATTTGAGAGCAATGCTCCCCAGTTGTAAGGAAGCACACACACTATGTGTCGCCATGCAGCTCCCCTCTTCACTCAGAGTCAAAGTCACAGCCAGGCCATCCCCTGCAGGTCCTGCCACACCTAGGGCTGCTTCTTCTACTCTCCACTGCTACTCTTTCCTTCACACACTCCTCTCCAGCCAGCGGGCCTCCTTGCCACATCTCAAAGCACACCAGGAGCATGCCACCACAGGGCCTTTGCACGTGCTCTTCCCACTTCTGCGAACCCTTCTCCCGGATACTGTGGTTCATTCTCTTCCCTTCACATTTGTCATCCTATGCCACCTGCTAAAAGACATCTGCCTCCCACCTCTCCACACTTGCAACCCTCCCTCTCCCCCACAGTGCTCCCCATCTCTCTAACCCTGTTCCTTCATTTTTCCTTTTCTTTAGCTTATACCACGTGCATGCATACTTCGTGCCTTATTTTTTATTTATAGTTTACTCCCCCCCCCCCCCCCATTAGAAAGTAAGCTACCACAGGGCAGGGGTTTTGTCTATCCTGTGCCCCACTGGGTCCCATGTGTCTAATACGGTGCCTTGCACAGACTAAGACTCACCACAAATATGTGCTGTGGGGATGAAAGGACTAACAGGCACTGTTAGCATCATCGAGTTGTGAGCCCCATGTGACCAGAAACTGCATCCCACACCTGTCTGTTTCCCCAACCTTCCCCCACCCCACCCGACCAGAAACCACATCCCACACTTGTCTGTATCCCCAACCTCTGGCACTGCCAAGAGGCTGGCCCAGGTTTGTTGAATGAATAAAATCAAGAAGACTCCCTTTGCTAAGGCAGGGAGATGCTAAGCTCTAAGCTCAGATCGGCTTCCCTGAAAAGACAACCCTGCATGTCACATCCCTGGAGCAAAATTGCCTCTGACATGTAATTTAAAACCTAAGATGCCTGGATATAAAGACTTACTCAAGTAAATGGGATCAAACATCAGGGCATTTCCACTCTACCAAGTGGATATTCTGCATTTAATATGGTCTCACCTTTCTTCCCAGGCCTCTCCTGCTGTCCCCCTCCTCCCAGAGAGGGGGAGAAGAGTTTGGCAGCGCTGACCTCAGGGGTTCATGGCCTCGCTTCAGGTAAGCCCAAGCCCCAGCAATGCCTCACTGTAATATCTGATAAGTGAAAGATGATCACCTCCTTAATTTCTTTTCTGAGTTTCCACCATCTATCCCAGGCCTGGAAGAACCTCCAATATTCTTACGACACTCTCAGTTCCACAGAATGTGAATTCCATCTCAGCTCTGCGGGTACTAGAACCTCAAACCACTTTATCAGTGTGGTAATTGCCTACACAGAGCAATGGCAAGAACAAGGGCTTCAGTTTCACTCCCCAGGCTGATAATTAGTCACTGTGTGACCTCAGGCTCATTGTTTAACCTCCGTGAGACTCACCTTCCTCATCTGTAAAATGAGCATAATAAAACCTGCCATTCACAATTTCTGTAGGATCCAGGTGAAATAAACATCTCGTCCCTATTGGACCCTGAGAACTTCAGAACAGACCTAACAATCCTTTTTAATTATTTCATTTCTTTTCCAAGCATTTACATTTGTTGAGACCCATACAAGGTCTACATAAGACAGATATTAAGGTCCATTCCCTACTGTGCAGGAGCACATAGCCCTGTGTTATAAACCGTTACTACCTAGAGGGATAAATGTTAGGATGAAACTAGGAACAGAGACCATGAGAGCACAAAGGAGGGAGTAATTGTGTTTAGAAGGATGGGGGAAGGCAGCAAAAAGAATATGACGTGTGAACAACTTTGAAATAGCATTTGCCAGGCAGACTAGGAGGCAGGAGGACGGACATTCAAGGCAGAGAGACCTGCACGAGCAAAGCCATGGTATCCTGTGTCATGCACCTTCGTAACTGTGACTCTCCAGCCTTCAATATTAAATTCAACAGGTGGAGATTCTAAGCAAATAGTATTAAAGGAACGAATCACTATTAGAACACCACACAGTCCTTATGGACTATTTCGGGCATTCAAAGACCTCATCACTGCCAGTTTTACCAGGTGGGGTGATGCACACCTCTAGTCCCAGCTACAGGGGGAGCTGGGGTGGGAGGACTCTGTGACCGCAGGAGCTAAAGTGCACTATGCCAATGGGAAATCTACACATCCACCCTGAGCTTGGCATCAATATGTTGACCTCCCAGGAGCAAGGGACACCTGAGGAGGGTGAACCAGCCCAACATAAACAGAGCAGGTCAAAGCTCTCATGGGATCAAAAAGCTCAGTTTGATTCTCATACAACTTTTTGGTAATGGAGGGGGAGAGAGAATTTGTACTCAAGTTTCTAATCACTGTTTTCTTAACATTTATAATAGGGCCTCTGTCATCTTCTCTAATTAGCTGTGCCAGGAAGATGTTATATCACTTTTTTCTACACACTAGGCCTTGAACCCCTTCCAGTGTAATGCTGCTTTTACTGATAAACCTAACTTAGCAAAGTAAGTTTTTGTACTGAAAGATAAATGCTGAAGAAGAATGTGAACTAGCTTCCAAGGGAAAGAGATGGTAAGTGACATCCCTGAGTATTTAAACACCACAAAGGCCTCCAACGTGAATTCTCATAGCCCCATTTTATAGAGGGGGAAAATGAGATTTGGAGCATTTGTGTTTCTTGCTAGTAAGTGGTAGAGCCGGGATTCTACATTAGGATATGAAAAGAATAGGCATGTTTATCTTGTTTTTATGGACTTGAGTCCCCCAAAATGTATATGTTGAAGCTCTAACTCCACTATAATGCTGTTATAAGGTAGGGCTTTAGGGTTAGATGAGGTGATAGGATTAGTGCTCTTCTAAGAAGAGGAAGAAAACAGAGCTCTCTCTTTCTCCACCATGTTAGGTCACAGCAAGAAGGCCCCTGTTTGCAAGCCAGGAAGAGAGCCCTCATGGGAAAGAGAATGGGCTGGTCCCTTGGTCTGAGACATTCAACCTCCAGAACTGTGAAGAAATAAATGGCTATTGTTTAACCCACCAAATCTATGATGTTTGGTGTTTGATGTTGGATAAATTTACAAACACACTCATCCTCACAGAACATATATATGCCTGGCAGTCTGTAATCAAAAGCACCTGTCTCAGTGCTCAGTAGTGAGTACTGATAGCTTCTCAGATTTCTTGGAAATGGTAAGTAATTGGGTATTCTCTGTCTCTTGGGCTTTCTCAGTCTTGGCTTCTAGACAACTGAATCTGCTTGACTCCCAAGTAGTCCCAGGAAGGTGCCTAAGTCTCTAAAATATCTGTGTGTGCCAGAAATGAAGATATCACCCCCTGCTGGGAAGCCACGGAATGGCCTGGCTGGGGGTGAGGCTCCCTGGGGCCAGGTCTGCACAGGCAGTGGTCACAGGAGTCCCCAAAGCACACCAAAGAGCCAGTACAACCAAAAGCCAAGCTTAAAACTTAAGGAGGGAGCATCCCTTAAAAACAGAACTTCCTGAGCATGTGTGTGTGTGTGTGTGTGTGTGTGTGTGAGAGAGACAGAGAGAGAGAGAGAGAGAGAGAGAGAGAGAGATGGGACATACAGGGTCACATACAGTGGAAGAAATAGATCAAAGAAATTAACTTGAAGAGGGTGGGTAAAGGAGAAATAAACACTTCCAAGGGAAACCTCAAAGGGTTCTTTCTCCTGCAGACACTTTTACACCCTCATATACCATGTCTGTGCATTCCATTAAGATCCTCTAAAATATTTAATTTCGATTAAATGAACTGTTTTCTATGCTAAAACATCAGAACATTTTTCAAATCTGAGTTAGAGCCTCAAAGGTGTTATACTAAATATGACATTGGGGTTTTTTATATAACCAAACACTACATACAATAACAACCTCGGTGACACAGTTCTGAAGGTCAAATAAGTCATCTTCTTGAGATGAAAAGAATCATTTTTATACATATAAACTAAATACTCAACTGGGGATAAATAACGTGCTGTGTGGCTTACCAGTCTTGGGGGTTGTGAGTGACTAAGTTTATTATTCTTTAGAGGCTCTCTGTGAAAACTATCTCTACCTCTCAGCCATCTTCCTGGGGGGAAATAGCAGATGGTGGGATCAGAAGGGAGCAGTCTTAACAGTGCGGGAACTAAATGGCACAGTGTGAATCAAACATGGACATTTCTTAAGTCCTGAACTCATGTCCAAAAGCCACCTTCCCCAAGACAGGACAATAAGGATGAGATAGAGAAGCCCACAGAATGCTCTGAGTAAATCAGCCATGCTAAGCTTGTACCAAAGCCAAGTCTACATGCTCTAGGCATCCTCAAACATGGAGGAAATTTGTTGAATTCAGCATCAAAGGGACTAAATAGAAGCACAGAAATGAGAATGAGGGAAGTAGTTGTCTTGTTATTCTCCAAGCCACACGGTCACATATGCAAGGCTGGGATTTGGTAGGAGGATCTCAAAACAATGCTATAAGAAGAAATCTTGAAGGATTAGAGAACATTTAGTCCAGGAATGCACTCATGGGCGGAGGGACGACATGATCACTATGTTCAGAAAACGAAAAGCTCTCAGTGTAGGAAGGGGAGTCACCATTGTTATATATGGCCTTCAAGAGCACTGGAACTGTGCATGTGCATTACATTTTAGTTAAAAATTTAAAGTTTTTAAACTTTCTAATAATAGAGCTTTAAAAGATAGACTAGGCTGACTCAGTAGAAGTGAGCCATCTACAACCAAAGGTCTTTGGGAGGTGCACTCTTAGGTGACATATTCAAAAGTTCATCTGCATTACCTTGAAAGGCAATGACTCTCTGAGTCTACGAAAAGGGGAAAAGCACTGTATTAGCTGGAGGAAGGGCTAGGCTGCCATAACAAACAGACCCCAAAATTCAGCCACTTAAAGGGCAAAGAAATTGATGACTCTCTCCTGGGAAGGTGCCGAGCAAGTAGACAGACTCTGCTCTCTCCAAGTGTCATCAGAATCAGGCTGGGGTGGGTGGGAGTGGTGGTTCCGTCTGCCTTCACCATGGGGCTCCCAAGGCAACACCAGCCGTTAACATACTCAGCCAGTGGGAGGAAGTAGACAGGCAAGACTAAATATTTCTTATTAAGCATAGGATACAGCAGCTGCAGTCTCTCGTCCACTCCTGGTCCACTGTGCCCCCATCACAGGACCACATTTCACTGCAAGGGATGCTGGGAAGTGTAGTCTGAGCTGGGCAGCCATGAAGAAGGAAAATGGATCAAGGACTGGGAAACCCACAGCTAGGTCCACAATCAAATAAATGTAATTATTTGTCATCTGCCAAATTAATTATCTGTAATCTATTAGCCTATTTAACAATCTATTACTACATTATGTTAGTAATAAATACCTATGTGTTGCATTAATATTAATACATTAACACAGTGAAAAGCACAGCTTTGGAGCCAGTCTGCCTGGTTCTGACGCCTAGCTCCACCATGTGTAACTGGCCAGGACAAAGTCTACCTCTGTCTGCTTCAATTTTATTATCTGTTACATAGGGATAATAAAGCTACTTACCTAAAAATATTGATATGGTTTAAATGAAGTAATGGAACTAGAGTGCTTAGAATAGCCCCTGGCTACAGAAGGAGCTGGGTAACTATATTATATATACTATATATAGTACATTACATATTACTATATAGAAGGAAGAAGTACTTCTTCAGGGTATACCTGTGGATACAGATTTCCCATTGGCCTACATGACCAGAATGTGAAGTATGTTCATGGTATGTAACTGAAAAGGATGATTTAGGCCCTTTTTACTCTCTGAAGGGGACCCACTCACATCCTCTGGTCCTTATCTATTTTCCATGGGGAAAGATACTTGTTTTATTACATTTCCCTTACATCCCCTTTCCCAAGTGCTTTGGAAGAAGAGACTAGAAAAACCGCAAGGTGCATCTCTGACTGTTCTATAATGTAATTAGCTTCTAAGCAAATAAACGCACCCCATTTGCTGGATGGGTTCCAAAGAACCTTTGGAAGATGGATAAAAACATCATTGCAGAACAAACAGCAACCCACGAATAAAAATGTCACCCCTGCCTTGGCGCCAGCTTGCATTAGCAAAGAGGTAATCAGAGTTTTCAAATAGGAACATACTTTAGCCATCTCATTTAGATTTTTGTGATGAATTCTGCATGATGCCTGAGGCTGCTTTACAAGAGACCCAGGAAGGCATCCTCTGATTAATCAAACTGATGATCCCCTCTGAGAGGTTAAGGTTGCTTGAAAATTCAACCCATTAACTAGCAAAAGCCCTGGATACCTGAGCTGATCCAGGAATTGTGGGATTGTCCACGTAGGAAGATTTACACTGCGAGAAGCTGTGATACCTTTGGCAGGGGAGAGGGTTACTAGTGGGAACAAACAGCGACAGAAGCTAGATCTGCTTGTTTTGAGCACCTTTCTGAGCTAAGCCCTTTAAAGGGAATTGTACTTAAACCTCAGCAATTCCACAAGGGAACGATTTCAACTTCTACTTTACGGAGAAGGACACTGAGCTCCAGAAAGGTTAAGTGACTTACCCAAGTACCTAGCTAGTGAGGGGGTGCAGCCCCAAATCAGATTCACCCCTGCTTTTCTCCCAATTCCAAGGATTATTTCTCATAGTACTGATGTAAAATTGGATCCAAGTGGTGAAGAAGCTCATGAATGATAAAATAAACCTGAAATGCTGAGAGCAGATCCCAGGGAGAGCAGCCACAGTGGCTGGTACAGCTCATAAGGGACACACAGGCTCTGAGAAGGAACTCTGCAAGGTCACACAGGTGAGTGGCAAGGGCAAGACTGTATCCAAAATTTATGAGATTCCAAAGCACGTGCTTGATGGTTTGTTGCATAGGCAAGACTTGGGGATGAGCAGGAAGAGAGGGGGAGGGTATCCAAAATATTCACAGGGCAAGACGAGAGTCTCTGCACACATTTCAACAGGTATCTGTTCCTACTTTGGCCACTGTCCCTCATTGCTCCCTACTCTTTCATCTATCACCTGTATTTCTCTTCACTTTTCTGCCCACGCTTTCACCTCCTGGAATGCCTACCCAACTCAACACCATTTTTTAAGGTCAGCCCAAAGTCTACTGTTCTACTGGTGGAAACCTTTTGTATCATTCACCCATCCTTTGAACAAGTGTCAATTTAGCACCTGAGCCATGCCAGGCAACCATCAGTCCCACTCCTGGGGATTCAGCAGTGAACAGTATTAAATCCCTGCCTTGGTGGAGCTCCCATTCTATTCAGAAGAGCAAAAAAATACACAAACATAATATATCACCCGGAGAAAGATGCTGTCAAGAATAATCAGCATGTGGTGACAGAGGGCAGGGTTACAGGAGGATGGAGCCACTGTTGACAGGGTAGGGAAGGCAGCCTTCTCTGAAGAGAGGGTGGACATTTGAGCAGAAACTTGAATGAAATGGAAGAGAAACCCACACGGACACCAGGGAAGGAAATCCTGCCAGACCTGCAGGGGAAGCCACAGGGAGGTGCCACACCCAGGGCCAGGAGAACAGGAGGAGGAATAAGAGGAAGTTTAACCCAGAAGCAGGGGCCTGGTTGCCCCTGACCAGAACAGACCACTCTCTGCAACCCCTTTCCCCCACAACCCAGGACATTTTGAGTTTTTTTGTTTTTTGTTTTGAGACAGAGTCTCACTATGCTGCCGTCGGTAGAGTGCCGTAGCATCACAGCTCACAGCAACCTCCAGCTCTTGGGCTTAGGCAATTCTCTTGCCCCAGCCTCCCAAGTAGCTGGGACTATAGGCACCCACCACAATACCCAGCTATTTTTTTTTGTTGCTACCTCAGTCGTCATTGTTGTTTAGCTGGCCCTGGGATGTGTTTGAACCTGCCAGCCTCGGTGTATGTGGCCAATACCATAACCACTGTGCTGTAGGCACCGAGCCAGGATATTTGTTTTTGTGTCTCCTGCTCTGGTGTACTTCCCATCGACTGTGAATGTATCAGTGAGGCTAAGGACCTTGCTTTGTGCAGCCTCGCAGTGCCATGTCCAGGGCTGAATGGCTCTCACTCTTCTCATGTGCACATCCTAGCCTGGGAGTCCCAGCTTTGAGGTAGGTGAGAAACTCAGAACCATGCTCTAGCAGGGGAGGGGAGGAAGCCCATCCAGGGAGCAGCAGGGCATGGAGTCAGCAACAGAACATGTAGGGTCTAACAAACCTTATCTGAAGGAGCTCAATGGCCTGTCCAGTGGATCTGGCACCATCCATGTGTGCTTTGTCATGTCTGTGTGGTGCCATTAGCAAGGGGACCCATAGCAAGGGCACCCATGGCAAGGCCAGGTCCCCAAGAGGCTATTAGAAGTAGATTAGGAGTTGGGAGTCTGAGACTCAGGACACAGCTCCAAGTGTAGCCGGGAAGTGATGTGTCCATGAGCCTGGACCAGCACAGTCAGATGGGGAAGGCTCTGACTCGATCCCCCCTCACCTCCTCCCCAGGAACATCCTGTTCTAGAACTATAGCAGCCACAAGGGCAAAGACATTAGTCCTTCCTTACTGAATCGATGGACACATAGGGCATGTTAGCGTCTGGCTGTTCTGCATATATGGAGAGGCCAGTGCAGCCTTGGATATACAGATAGTGCTAACTTAATGTCCCCCCATCAGCATACTCCAGCACGTACAATCCCTCTTCCACAGCCTTCTCTGTGAGATCCCAAGAGATCTTCCCATGATGATGGAGGGGAGGGGGGCCTACACTTCATACCCAGTAGATCTCTCATCAGAGCCAATTCTGAGTCTGAACAGCAATTTGTAACTGCAGATGCATAACACCCCCTGGGTCCTCCCCTGCTTCTCATCAATCAATGAGTTCTTAATTAGCTCCCTTGGCTCTCCTCTACGCCTCCTCATCTCAGACTTGCTGTTGAGTCTCTGGTGAAGACCACGTTGTCCCTGAACGTGAGAGTGGACCCTCAGATTGTGGCAGACACCACATGCTAGGCACTACATGTGCCTCGTCTCACCCACTGAATGATCAAGAAATGGGTATTGCCATTCTCCTTGCTTTACAGATGAGGACACTGAGACTAACTGAGACTCAGAGAGATTGAATGATGTGTCTGAGATTCCGCAGCCGTGGAGAATCCAGGTTTTCCTGATTCTACCATGGAAAGGTAGACTGGCTTGGAAAGGCAGGCTTCTTAAGCAGAGATTCTCGTGCTTTGGTGTTTTGAAACATTACAGACTCCAGGGCTTCACCCCAGAGTTCTGATTCATTTGATCTAGGTCAGGGCCCAGGATGTGAAGTTGTAATAAACATCTCGTGGGACTCTGACACTGGTTATCTTTGGAACATGCTTTGAGAAGTACTATGTACATGTGCGGCAGAAAAGCCAACCCAGCCAATGAGGGCTCTGGTTACAGCAAAGCAGGACATTATGTCCATCGGCACAGTCAAGAACTTTGGGAAGGAATCTAGAGAGGTGTGAAGTCTCCCAGCCTCAAATGCCAATTTTGAGTAGTTTATAGAAAGGGCACCAAGGTGGAATGGGTTGGCTAGCTTGTTAATACAGAAAACTGTTTTGTCTTGGACTTTTATTCCCACTTGATAGCATTATCACTGACCAGTTATACTGTCTGCACAACCTTCAGCAAGTCACTTAACCTGTCACAGGAGGCTACTGAACCGAAGGACCTCTGTAATTGAAATTTCTGTAATATCATAATAGTCAACACTTGCTCGAGTCACAATGCTTTTGTTCCTACAAACACTGCTTTACCTTAAGTCATCTTTGCTGGCTCAAATTCCAAGGAAACAAAAAATATGTGTGTTGGTGTGAATACCAATGCTTCAGAAGGACAGTCCTGCAGCCTTCAGGGGTAAGCTCACTCCTGCAATGTTAAGAAATGAGGGCAAGAAACAGACTACACAGCATGGGATGGCATGTAGCAAGGTTCTTTATTCGGGGATCTGATTTGATACACCTCTACTCACGTACACACTTAATCTATTATCTGTTAGTTTCACCATTACCTCATTTTACCTATCTGAAATTAACTTGTAAGGAAATATCCTATTACCATATCAACACAATCACTTCTGCAGTAAACATTCTTTTCTAGACACTGACTAACCTTTTGGGCAGGTATCTAAATAAAGATCACAAAGAAAAAAGCAGCCACAGGGGAACAGAGTTAATGGAAGAGTACCTTCAAGTGTTCACTCAGTTTACTCAGCATGAGGTAACGACTGTGTATCTCCTCAGGGCAGAGCACCTATAGACCTCTGATAATATGTTTCTAACATACGTCAACCCTCTGGCCCATATCTCTGAGGAAGGGTGGCATGCCCTTTGGCCTCAGGCTTAACAGGGTGCACAACATCAGAGAATTCGCTTCTGGAATTTTAACTCCAGGCAAGTTAACTCTGTGCATGCCTCAGGGGGGCCCAGGTCCCTTAAGCCTCTGTAAGAATAGCAAGCCATTTTAAATTCACACTGAGTTCACTTTGTGTGCTTGATGTAGGATATGTTTATTTCTAAATATTATCCTACATATGTGTGCATATATTAATTGTTAAGCCACTTATTCACACACTGAGCAAGAGTTAAGCTCTCTTTGATAAATTCTCCCAGATATAAGGAAGGTAGTCCTCTAAATAGAAAGACTTGTCTTTCTTGTTGAACCTTATACAACCATGTTTTTGTTAGATCCTGTATCTTCAAATTCTCATGAACAAGAAGAGTGCCAGCAACTGCAGAATAAATGATCTATTGGAGAAGGAGGGGATTTAGGAATATGTGATGAATGAAGGAGGCACTCAGAAACTTACAGGGTCGAGATCTTGAAGAAGAGCTTCAAGGACATAAGGATTGTAGGAGTGGAGAAGACATCAGTGCAGCACAAAGATAAGACAAAACCATGCCAGTTCCAGAAAAACCCTGCACACACTAAATGTGCAACAAATATTGCTGATTGAATGACTAAACCATCCCAACCTATGGAGTGTATGGATGGCAACCTTCATGTTCTAATTTTAGTGGTTTCTCAACTCATGGTAGCAAGAGACTCATGAATGAATTTCAGTCACTCTCACTACATTGGGGTGAACATTAAGACAAATAGGAAATAATAAGGAAAAAAGAGGCCCAGGTTTTAAAGACTTTATACTCAGGAGGTGTGTCTATCATGGGGCAAGAACACATGGATGTTGTGGGAGACATAGGAGAACCTGTAACTTAGTCTGGGCAAGATGCAAGGAAGACACATGAGCTGATTGTTGGGGAAGAGTGGAAAGAAGAGACTGGACACATCTTCCAGGCTCAGGATATAGCACATGGAAAAGCTCCAACAAAGGGAACTTGACCTTTGTAGAGATGAGCAACAAATGGCTCATTGCAGCTAAAGTATAGTTCCAAAGAGGGAATGAAAAGAAACGAGACTGGGCAGACAGGGGGTGACAGCCAGGGAGTGATGATATTGGTCATTATTAATGGTTAGGGCAAGGAAGAGTTGTAAGAAAGATCTGGATCTGATTGGTATTTTCAAAATATTCCTCTGTCTACTATGTAGATGATTATCTGGAGGAAAATTGGTTAGACGTTATTATAATAATCCGGGCAAAAAGTGTCCACTGGCTTAACTAAGCAGAGAGAGAGGATAGAAACTAATGGCATTTCAGAGGGAGGATTCAGAGGATAGGCTGACTAATTGCATGAGGTTAAGAATAATTGCTGTTTGTGCTCGGCTGACAGTTAAATGGGTGTTATCGCTGAAACGAAGAAAGTAAAAAAGCAGAGCCAGTTTGGGGAGAAAGACAGGAGTTAATTTTTTGACATGTTGCATTTTAGATGCCCATAAAATTCACAGGTGGTGGCTATTAAAAATAAGTTGATTTTACAGACCTGAAGCTCATGAGAGTTTAGTGTGGAAAGGGCAGAGCTTTGCGAGTGGTTGTTATGGAGATGGCGGCTACACAGACAGGATGGAGGTGAGATAACCCAGGGGGTGTGCTCAAATAAGAAGAGAGGAGAACCAAGGAGGAGGCCAGCAGGGGAGGCAGAAGGAGAAGCCTGTCTGTCCACTTCCCTGCATACCCCCTGTCTTGCTTCTCCCCCAAGAGAAAGGAAGAACAATCTGGCCAGATTTTAGGACACTGGCCATTAAAAAGTGGGTGAAATCACTGAAAGATAAAGTACACAACTTCCTTCAGCTCTCTGTGGTCAGAAGACTCTGCCAAAACAACCCCTGTTGAAACCTTGCCACCTTTCTCAGTGTATCAGTCAGGGCTAACCACGTGATTCTACATGGAGCCAAAACTGTCCATGGCTCCATGAACAAAAGGTTCACTTCAAATTTATGTCCCACATTTGTGTGGTTCAGCTGGGGTTCTGCTCCATGCCACCCTCACTTGGGAATTCACACCAGTGGAGCCATCATCACACGAAACATCAAAGTTGCAGTGGAAAGGAGACAGGAAATTGGCAGAAAGCACGTGGGATCGCTGTGAAGTCTTGGCATTTCATTGTCCAAAGCAAGGTTCACTGAACTGCCCAAGGACAAGGAAGTACAATTCTAGTGTGCCTAGGAGGAGTAGAAATGATCAGAGAGCTACCCTCAAGGCCACGTTCTCTAAAATATGCAAGCTGGGCAGTGGACCACAGGTAAGATGTGGAATTGGATTTGGGCAGAAGAAAGAAGTATCATTCAGGCTCAAGCCCAAACCAAAAATCCAAACCCAGCTTCATCCAAGGCAAACATGGTGGTGAATAAAGCACTGACTCAGCTCAGAGTAAAGCATGCTCATCTTTCCCTTCTTTCCTTTTCTTTTTCTTTCATTGCTTCAGGTTAATTTGAGGGTACAAAGAATTAAGTTACAGTGTTTGCATTTTGTAGGTAGAGTCCCTCTTACAATTGTGTCCCACCTCCAAGAGGTGTGTCATACATCCTAGCTTTGTGCCCATTAAGTGGGAGCACCCCCATCCCATCTCCCCTCCCTTCTCCTGCTCCCCTGCTCCCCACCTTAAGTTGATTTGAGTTTTTCTCTTATGTGGGCATGTATTAGATCATCTACTGGCTCCATATTAGTATTGAGTACCTTGGATTCTTGCTTTTCTATTCTTGTGATACTTTACTCAAAAGAATGTGTTTCAACTCCATCCAGGTTAATACAAAAGATGTGAAGTCTCCATCTTTTTTAATGGCTGAAGAGTACTCCATGGTCTACATATATCAAAGTTTGTTAATCCATTCATGGGTTGGTGGGCATTTAGGTTGTTTCCACATTTTGGTGATTGTAAATTGAGCTGTGACCAAAAAAAAAAAAAAAATCTAGTGCAAATGTCTTTATGATAAAATGATTTTTTTTTTCTTCTGAGTAGATGACAAGTAGTGGGATTGTAGGATCAAATGGGAGGTCTTATTTGAGTTCCTTGAGGACTCTCCATAATCCCGTCCAGTCTATCTTTCTCTTCTTGAAGTTCACTAAATGGAGGTGATTGGTAAAGCTGAACATTCAGGCCTTCCTTGGTCCTCCAGGCAAAAAGCTTCAAGTACCAGTCAAAGCTCACCTCCCTTCCCACCAGCACTCTGCAACAGAACCAGCATCTTCTTTTGGACGAGAAAGAATGAGCAGCTAAAGAGAGTGAAGGAACTAGGTTTATACCCAGAAGACCAAAAGTCACAATATAACAAAGACATCTGTACCAGAATGTTTATTGCAGCCCAATTCATAATTGCTAAGTCATGGAAGAAGCCCAAGTGCCCATCAACCCACGAATGGACTAGCAAATT